>CP136887.1:2457500-2507500 GCA_033000465.1 Sciaenops ocellatus
CCGACCAAGAAAATCTCTAATCTGAGGCAGGCCTACTCAAGTTCCCATTTTTGGTCTTGACAAGTTACAAAATCTTTGCTGTATTTAACGTTATACAAGACAAACTTATTGATGGACAGTTGAATTGTGGATTTATGTATTTCAGCTCTGAATGTGATGTAAGCCAGGTCCTTTGTCTCCATTGTGTATGGTGATAAAAGTGGTGTTGTAAATGGATCCCTTCACTCTGCAGTCACTTTCTTAACAGATCCAAATATGTGTTTTAGCACCAAACTCAAGCGTCTCTCAACCCAGACCACTTCTGACAGCCTCTCTTTTTTCCTGTCAATACTAGTGCACCTTTTTTTACTTTCACTGCTTTATAAACTACGTGTCCGGACCCAAAGTGGGTCAGATCAGATGTATGACAGGTGGTGACATCAAGAGCGCAGTGACACACTTTAAAGAAGCTCTGAGCTCCTGAGGTAAAAGGAGAGTACATTTCTTAAATTTAGCTGGAGAAAGTTTCAAAACCCCTGCTGTCCATGAAGTGAGGGCACAGATAAAGATAGCACAGAGAGGAAGGAGGGAAGGCAGGAAAGGAGAAATAGAGGAGAAAACTGACAGAAAGGAGGAGGTGGACAAGATGCTGAAGATTAAAATGTGTTATGATGCTACACAAGTTGCCCTCTTTATCTTATTCCTCAGGCTTATTGTCTCTCTCAACTAACTGTCTTAACTTCATTTTTTCTTCCATCCTCTCTCCTCCCTCCCCTGTCCATCTGTCAGTGTTCCTCTTTCTCTCTGAACAGCCTCTGGACACTGGCCAGTACTCTAACAGCTTGACATCAAACTACATGACTGGACAGCACTTCATTCAGCCAGCTCTTTACAAAGAAAGCTAAAGTCAGCTAAGGTCAGCTGTCCACACACTTTTCTATTTATATACAGGACAAGTCACCAGGTAGGTACCTGGAAAGAGTTTAATTGAAAAGCTGATTGACAGAATGTCGAGTGTTCAAAGCTGTCATCAAAAGACTGCAGAGCCTCCTGAGGCAGACGTGGGATTTTGGGTTATAAACATAGAATCTGCCTGGACTTATGTTGACTATTCATGATCTGAAGAACAAAATATAACCACTAACTAAACTGTTGTAGTACCCTTTAACATCACAACCTTTAAACTTAGAGGCCTCTCCAGAGTTTCATTTTCTCACAGGAGCACAGAGTGCAAACTATCTGCCAACCTGCAAACACTGTGCTGCCAAAGATCACAGCAGGAATGGTGCTCAATATCTATTGTGAATTCAACTCTTCTATAATACACTGTGTGAAACCATGCTTAAACAACTAAAACAGACAGAATGACAATTATATTCACACCTACATAGAAGGGACCAGAACCCCGGGTCCATGAAGCTGTGAGCCGGCAGCTGGAACCACTGAACCACTGCAGCACCACAGGAGCGACATGACGCAGGTAAGAGTCAATGTTTGACACAGTCAGACAGGCAGCACTGCTCTGATCCCAGTGAGGGATGTCCTCTGGTACATCACACCGACAGGGAAAAAGACAGAAGGAGAGGTGGGAACCCTGCCAGATGTGCCTCTTTCTCAGGGATGCTGTCTATATCTCTAATCAAGACTGCACACACATCCAAGTACATTAACTTAATGCCTAAGTACACAAACACAGGTGCCCACACACATGAACATCCTTGGCAAAGTTGTGCACAAACAACAAACATGGCTGTCATAATGATGCCCTTGACAACATCTTCAGTGTGTACCAGACTTGACTTCATCTGTGAAGGGATTAAAGGATGAGTGTTGGTATTCAGACCACCTCCTGTGCTGTGCGTCCTTGCCCACGAGCACACTGAGGTGTAAAATTCTCAAACAATCCAACCAATATTTCACTACTACAAAACACCTCAAGTTTCACTCTACATTTGTCTTTGTCATACACCAACATGGGGCCATTTCAAAGTCAATTTAAATGATAAGCATTAAGTGCAGACCTCTGTTTATTGTTACTGTTAGAACATTTTAGAGCCACTCGACAGAAAATCAATTTGCAACAAATTTCATAATCCATCAAAATATTTAAGTCAAAAATGCCAAACTCACTGGATTTTGACTAGAGAAAACAAATGATCTGAAGAGGAGGGTTTTTTATAGAACAAAGAATTAAATGAATTAAATTTGAACCAAACTAAATCTCAGACGTAGATAATCCACTTCTTTATTTTCAATCGTGACATTTTTAGTCATTACTGAAAGAACACCTTTGGACTAGCTTTCTAGTCTTAAAATCAGAGCTTCATTTTAAGTGAATACAAGCTAGAGATCCCTGTAGAATCTATCCGCACTCACGTCTTTCATATTACACAGAATTATTACAGAGATCAGAATATGAACAACAAACACACAAACACAGAGTGCAAAATAATCACTGATTGTTAATATTTTCAGATTTCAGTTACAAGGTGCGACGTCAGTCCAAATTTTTTTGCTTCTGACTCAGGAAAACAAAAAAGAGGTGTTTTTCATGACTGCTCCAGTTTCTACAAACCTTGTTCTAGTTTTCCAAAAAGGACTGATTGTTGGGAAAGTGTTCAGTGAACAAAGTCTGCCTCCTCTGCGGAGACCAAGGACTTGATAATATTTAGGTCAAATACAAAAAATGAATTCATCATTGAGGGCTCAGTGAATCTATCCATCTTATGTATAGACTTTTCCTGTAACATGTTTAAACCACTGAGATTTCTAACTATTTTTGTAATTAGACAAAACAAAATCATCAATGTCAAATATATTGTACAAAACCAGAGCCTTACTGAGTTCTTGTGACTCAACCTTTAAACCCGTATTCAGTGATATCTGGACAGCTTGGAGAATTAAGCATTTCTCTGCAGGTACTCCAGGTGTGATATGGCCATTGAAGCTGTCAAATGTGTTGTTCTGCTTGTACAAGTGGACCTGTCTAATCTCCAGAGCACCCCTGCACACTATAACCTGGAAAGGTAGGATGTCAGGTTAAACAGAGCACTGAGGTCTGGTTCTTTATCTAATGACACACACACACACACACACACACACACACACACACACACACACACACACACACACACACACACAGTATCTTAACAAGCCGTTTGACGGCAGCACTTAAAGGGAATTCGTCATGAAGTAAGGAACCATTCAGGCTTGTATGAGGCCTGATTTATCACTACTTTGGAAAGAACTTTCATCATTTTTTTTTTTTAATTTGGTGAAACTTGATCCTAAATGCCAGCTTATATTTTAACATTAGAAGCAGATTTCTGGCTTCAAACTGTCCACTTAGAAGTTCAAAAACTGCAATGCACCAAGAGCAGACTGGACAAACCACAAACCCATAAATCCATTTTAATAAAAAAAACGAAAGACAAAAGATTCAACCTGCCATCTGGGCTTTCCGATTCATATCTTCCAAATGTTATCTGTAGCGACACTGCCACATGAGGATGGAAACTCTTCAGATTTTTATTGATATCAATGCCATTATCAATTCTGCTTATCGGCCCAATTCTTTAGCGATTCCCTTATTAATTGTCGATCAATTTTCTGTGTGAAAAAAAGTTGGGCTACACAAGTTTGCAAAAGCGCCATAGTTTAACCGCTGTTTCATTTGGAACCGGTTAGCCTGAGAGCTAGCTGTAGCAACAGTCATCGTCTATCCATTTAAGTTTTCTTTGTCAAAGAAGGAATCTGCTCATTTTGCTTGTGTGGCGATAATGTTAACAGAAGATTTACCCTCAGTAATGGACGTGCTGCTCATTGATACATTGATCAGCACTTTCTTTGTAATGAAGCCACTCTTTGGACAGTATCTTCCTCTCTGACATGACTCCTTCTTGTTTCCATTTGATGTCATTAATTTGCGACGCAAAACGGTCAGAAAAACATGTCTGTGTTGATAACAGGATTTGATATGATTCCAATCAGACAATTTGGAACCGGTTCTCAACTGCTACACCCAAACAACTCTGCTCTAGTGGGTCTGAACACAGCTTTAGCCAGAGACACATCATGAAAAAGTCACAGGAGCTGTAGCTGAGCCGTCTTACGTCTTCATCTCTGGGTAATGTGGGGAATTGAGGCAGCCGTGTAGAGAACAGGTTAGCAATCTGTCATGTTTCACTTGCCTGCTCAGCTCCATTACATCTGACAGGATCACCAACTGCCTCGTGCACCCCCCCAAAGAATTAAATTATAACCTGACAGGGATGAGTACAAATGGAAATACGGTACCTACTCACATGGACTGTCCTCATACAGCATCCAGGGAGCTGAGAGGTTAATGCAGAGCCAGACTATTGTATTGTATTAATACTCTGAGAAATCATAGACGCTCCTTATAACTTCAAATCTAACCTCATAAATATCATGAAAGATGTTTTCTTCAGTATTAAAAGTAATCCAGAGATTACAATCATGCATCTATGGTCATAGTGCAAACATGAACAATTAGCAAGTTATTCAGGGTGACTGCTGCTGCAGATTCACCAAAATGTAAAGAAATAATAAGCTAAAAACATGAGTCTACATCTCACTCATCTCCATGGAAACACCAACTCAGCGCCCAAAATAAGTGTTGGTCTGGGGCACCAAAACATCCAAGACTGCCACTGCACACAAGTATGTGGCCGCTTTATTAGGTACGCCTGTACACTATCTAGTGCAATCCAGAACAACTGTTCTGCTGTGAAGTCTACTCTTATGATGCCTGTCTTTTAGCACTGAATAGTTAGTGAGTGACAGTGCTGTCGTGAAGTGTTTCTAATATTCTGCCCCCCGCATACGTGTAAACAGGGAAGACACAAAATTAGGAGCACCTTTCAATATAACGTAGTGCAGTACAACGCCACCTTAAACTGAATTGAAGTTAAATTGGAGATGCAGAACTGTTGTACAGAATTGCAATAGATTATAAAGTGGCCATCACTCTGGATGATGATCAATTAAGGACTCCATTATTTCCAGAAGGATCCAGATAGTGGACTCAAAATGAAAACCTATGATTTCTAATTAAAATACAAACTTCAGTGTCTGAAATTTTTTTTTAGCTATGAACTACCAGTGTCAAATCAGGACAGATGCAAAACAACAAAACATTTCATATTCAGAGTCTGCAGCCACAGTACATGTGCCACCAATTAAAAAAACATCATAGATTTCAGTTCTACAGCTCGTTTTTTGTTTTCAACTGACACAAATGCAAAACTAACAGAGACCTAATACCTGACAGTAGAAAAGTGTGTGTGTGTGTGTGTGTGTGTGTGTGTGTGAGTGAGAGAGAGATGCAAAGAGAGTTGTGTCTATTTAATTTAATTGGCCCCTGTGGAATAAATTACACTAACTGACAATGACAATGCTCGAGTCCTCAGTTATATGCATTTAGGTGCCCGTGTGCTGTGTGAGCAATGTTAATAAAAATACGCATATATAATGTGCTTATCTCAGTCTCTCTCCCACTGTAGTCATCCCAGGACATGAAGGGAAAATAACAATGTGGAAACAATAAAAGGTAAATCCAGCAAAACAAGATTAACTTGGCAGCAGACTGACACAAATCGTCTACTATAAAAGAACAGTACACGGTTTGTCAGCTAACTGGCACTTTTACAACTTCTGTTTTATCTGCAAACCAGGTTTTCTTCCAACAGTGACAGCAGCAGCTTGTTACTGCAGGGACACAGGTTTGAATCCCCAGAGAATTTGTGGAGTGGCCTTTAAACCAGGCACTTAATCCCTGCTGCTCCTGTGGAGCCGCACGACTGTGGTTTCATGATGTGATTATGCACGAGATTAGATTAAACTTTAATGATCCCTTTGGGTATGAGTATTAGATGTATGAATGTGAAGCAGGTCAGTGCAGAGAAAGAAATATGTAGTGAGACAGATTTTTTAGTTAAAAATAAACCGGCATGCTGTTAGTGGGACTGTGGTGGGAAAATAAACACAAGCTTCATTGCTTTGCATGTGAAATGACACAAGCTACTGTAGACCTAAACAAAACAATGAGTTATTGTGGTCTCAACATGCAGCCCAGCAGCAGATCCTGGAGCTGATTGTGATTGGTGCCCGGGTGAAGCTAGGAGTGTGTATGTGTGTTTCGATGTGTAAGCATCCATCTATTCTTCAGTGTAAAATGATGCAGCAAAACACACAACACTGGAGGAGGAAACATTGCTACTGTGCTGAAAACTGCAGAACTTATAGATAGATGGATGAAGAGATAGATAGAGCGCGGAGGAGACAGTACACATAAAACAATGCAGCCCTCTGTACCCAGACCAATCAGTTCTTTGCTGTTAACTCACTGTCCAAACACATCACACCATAGCTAACAACAACACCACTACGACTGCAGCATGTGCTCATTCTTTGAGTATGAAATGGTGACCCTTAAAACAATATGTAAACTCAATTTTAGCTGGAAAGCACTCATCATACCAACTTATTAAAAGATTTACATCCAGACTTTCAAGCCAAAGACTGGAGTTTATGTTCCATCTGAGGCCATAATCACAATCTTCCCTCAACAACAACATAGTTTTAGTTTCCTAATCATACTGATGCCAATATTGTAAGAATAATGAATGCAATTTTGGCATTGACCTTTCAAAAACATTGTCACTAAACGTCATTCAGGGTTTTGCAGAATCGTCTGTTATTAAGATTCTGTCTGGTAAGTAAGCTGCAAAATTATCACCAGGACGGACTTTGTTAGACATTAAAGTAACCATCGATGACCTAAACTCTTCTTGCTAGGAGAGTTTAGGCCTTCTATAGACATAAAAACTGAGTATTCTCACTGGATCTGGCAGCTATTACAGACATGGTTTGGTGTCTAGTGCTCTGTTTCTACACCTAAACATACACCCAAACAACATTAATGACACGCTAATTTGATAAAGCATTCATTTACTCTTTAAAAAAATAGAATCAGCACTTGCCTTTCAAGCCCAACTAAAAACAGAATTGGCAAACAAACCCAAATATTTTTATTTTCCCATTTCCCATTAGAGTTTCTCAGTGTTGAACAGCTTGTCCTCTTTTGGCTTCTGTTTTTCGCTTTCTGAACACAAACCAGACAGCAGACAGCCGAGACCACAGACCACACACATACACACACACGCGCAATATGAAGAAGCATGTATCAGCAATGATGTTAATGAGTCATGGCAGATTAATGATAAGCTAACCAACATATTGATTTATTCATTAATCTGCTCATTACATGTTGTCATCATCACATTCGCAGTGCAAAGGAAATAACCCATATCAAAGGATGATTTAATTGCCTTTTACTGCTAGACTGGGATCCCTGTCAGCCTGTGGGAATATTCACTCACAGTAATACACCCAATTTAATTAACTTGTACAGAAAATTTAAATAAGGATTAGTAGGAACCTTATAACAACAATGCACATGGGAATTCTGAGAACTTTTAAATTTGGATGTATGGCTCAAAATCTGCCTGTAGTCAATGCTACATTTAAGATTTCTTACTGACTGACTTCTGGTAAAAACAAAATAAAATAAAAGAAACATACGATTAAACCTTCGTAGACATGTCAGTAGATGAAAGGTCAGAGAGTTGGTTGAGCCTGGAAGGAGGTTGATTTGATTTCCCAGACGTGCTGGGAAGTATGCGGTGCCTTTAGGCAAAACTATCAACTCAAGCTGCTGAGACAGAAGCCCGGCCAAAGCAATAAGACCAAAGCTGTGTAACTTTAGCCAAAAAACAACATCACAGAGAGAGTTCCGGTTATTTCTCTGGAAATATTTTAAGTTTTAAAGCAAAAAAGTTGCAACAGTTTTTGACCCAATAACACAAAACCAACGAAATCCAAGTGACTTTAGAAAAGAGAAACATTTTGTTCCACCTCAACGTGATGATTCGATCCACCAGCTGAGGAGCCCCCGATTCAAACCCCATGCTGTCAATCCAATCATCTGCCTTTTTTCACTGTGTCATTGTACACAGAGGCATCAGCCCACTCCGGCAAGTCAGAGTTGACTTGGACTATTTCATTCGGGTGCAGCTCATGACAAAAAGATGACAGACTTCCAGAGCAGTGTCAGATAACTCATATTTAAAATGCTCAATCTGTAGTTTCTGAGCATATATGACCGGTAATGTATATGATAGACAGTTAAAACTTCAAGAATATGCTTCTGTTTATATTTGTGAGGGTGTCTACATCTAGATTACAGATTGGTGACACCACTGTCTGCTGTGCTGTAGCCTGAAATGATGGAGCAACACTGACGTCATACAGAATCACACGGAGGCTCAGCAGAAAGTAAACGGGACTTTTTATGATGACAGTGAAGACATTTCGTGTCAGTCATGAGGCTGTGCTGCAGAGCTTTAGAGGAGCTGTTGCATCACGACGCTCTCTGCTGTGTGTGTTTACATGACGTCTGCTACAGGTGTGTGGGTCCTAAGGGGAACTGCTACTGTATGTGTCTGAAATATATCACAGTTTATATATAATAACACACAATGTGTTCATCATCTCTCAGTGTTAGCTCACAAGTGAAACGTGGATGTAAAATATGACCAAACACAAAAGAACCTTTAAGAATTTGGGGATTTAAGAGGATCACGAGCCAGACTAGGTTGCAAATCCAAGACTAATCATTTCAGAAATATTTCAGACACCTGAATGCTGTGAAACATCCCTCCTCATCCATTTTCTTGTGTGCTTACCTACTGCACGACCAAGATGTCATATGCTGATTCTGAATGGCATGCCACTGCCGTTCTACTTGTATATAGCTGTTTGTTACCTACATCATGTTCCACTGACATTTACACTTATAATAACATAATGTGACTGACTCTATCGATGTTGTGCTCTTGTTTTTGTCCTGTGGCAGGTTGTATGCCATTTTGTCAGTGATATGTTTACATCACAATATTAGCTCTGTGCACCAGCATAGCAATTGTGGCCTTGGATGAGTTTGACCATCCATCCATTTTCCCTAACCGCTTGTCCTTATCAGGGTCACGGGGGTGCTGGAGCCTATCCCAGCTGACTTAGGGTGAGAGGCAGGGTACACCTTGGACAAGTCACCAGTTCATCACAGGGCACACAGAGACAAATACCCGTTCACACCTACAGGCAATTTAAGCTCAAACCAAGAACCTTCTTGCTGTGAGGCGACAGTGACCATTTAGTTTGACCATTAAGACTAAATGTCATTTTTCATGCAATAAGTGGTATATGTGTCTGGAACAACAGTCATGTTATCCTACCACAGCAGAAGCATACGGCAGTAAAAATCAGTACATGCCGGTGGGAAGTGATGTCGATGACGGTGGAACATACTGTAAGAAAAGCAGCAGTATAGCAGTGGACAACAGTGAGTACCATGAGTGACATACCATCAGCCACTTTTTGATTTCGTTGTCAGTCTAGACAGACACCGGTGGGCTCATACTGTCATAGTTTCCTTATTTTACTTACTTAGTTCCTGAATTAGAGTCCACAGACTGTTGTCTGAGCCTCTCCACATTTCTGCCAATAATGCCATCAACACAGCACCTTTCGGATCAGCTATCACTTCTTCTTTATTCATTTCCACACATCAGGGCAGGAGAGATGTTTGTTTGCATCCAAAACCTGGATTTTTAGAGGACAAGCTAAGGAATTGATTATGTCTGATGATGTATTATCAGTTTGTCAATGTGATTGAATGACTGTGGGTAAAACAAACTGACGCACACGTGCAGTATTACTGTGAACATCTGCCCTGATGTCAAGCTGGGACTTTTAGAGATTTCCACTTGATCTCTCTAAGTCCCCATGGTGATGATAAAAACAAGAGCATACATTATCATACCCATTCACAGCCATTACTTCTCACACTGCTGTGGGTCTATGAACTGACCTTGGCTGGGTGATGAATTCATAAATGTGTATCTGATGTCCTACCCCTTGACTACTAAGAATTGTATTGAATAAGCAGCAATCTTGAACCTTGAGATTGTGTCAGTGTGTGTTGTATTGATTTGTATTGATCTATGGGATAACAATGAAGCAGCTTGACAGACACGTGATTCACCGTTTGTGGTCAAATCAAAGAGCCGCAATCAATCACAACAATGCCACTAAAAATCAACCATCTGAAGGAGAAATGCAGTTTGAGCACAACGTTCACAACATGTGACAATGTTAGCTGTAGACACTGCAGAAAGACTCTCTAACCAGGACAGTCATGATAAAACAAACTGCTCATAAACCCAATAAAGAAAATCATGTTTTGAGACTGCAGTGCTCTAGAAATAGAAAGTGCAATAATATAGACAGTAACTATAAATTTACTCCACAGTGCAAATAAACAAGCAGCGAAAAAGCATTTATAAAAACATAAACCTCCTCTTGCTCAAACGTTTTTCTTTCATTTGTAAAATCAAACTTACTTTCCAGTAGTTGGAGTAAAAACACGTTTGCTGCCATCAACTTAAATCAAACATGTAAAAATCAGTCGTGGCTCTGAGATCACATCAGATGGTGCCAATGTTTTAACGAAACGGCCAAATGTAAAGAACTGTGATGAAATTAAACTAAACAGGTTTTAAGATGTTTACCACAGAAAATCAAACGTGTGTTGTCCTTAATCAGCGAAATATCGTTCAGCTGCTTTTAACCTACAGAAGCTGGAATACATACACGACACTGAGACGTTGCTGATGACTCTGAAAGACATTTTAGAGAGTTTCAAAATAAAACATTATTCAATGCTTTTAACACAAACTGGTATTTACAGTTTAAACGTAAAGGTCGTTCAAGTACTGACACTACGCACCAAAGAATCACCATGAAAGGAAGAAATCAACATTTTCTCACCTGAAGGACGTTTGTCTGAAGCTCGGCTGTCCGTTACCTCCGTCTGTTTTTATCTTTATCGTTAACGTTTAAAAACACCGTCTGACGCACGAGCCTTGTGCTGCAGTAGTCTCGTGCAGCAGCAGTGCAGCCTCTCGAGCTCGTTGTGAGGACACGGGGATGTACAGGACCAGCACGCGCTCCGGCTGCGCGAGGAGGGGAGGAGAACTGCAGGCACGAGGCGTCCGCGAGGGGCTCCAACCAACCTGTTGCTTACGTCACCACCAGTCCCTCTTCATTATAATCAAATGACCCAACAAAGTCTGAAAATATAATAATTTGTGAGAATTTTGTAATATTGACAGAAAAAATTATACATTTATTTGATGTTTTATTTTGTTTTGTTGTTTTATTGTAACGAGATGTATTCGATCTGCTCTGTGGGGCTCATTAATTTACAGAGAACATACGTATAATTTAAGACAAACAGTTATAGGCATGTTATTTATTAGGCCTATTCACCTAAAGTGTTTCCCCTCACATGCCAAGTGTTATATTCATGACTATGCATTACTTTAAAGGACTACATGGACAAACAAATCAGACATTAGGAATATGTTACCAATAATGTGTTAGTATTACTTTTATAGATTTGTAGAATTTTATATGAACAAATAAAATGACATTAGAAAATGGATATGCGTCTGACTGCTCATGACTGGTTTAACCTTGGGTGGTGAAAGAGAAATGACTCACTGAATATGCAGAAGACTTATGCTGACATGTTCCTGACAGATTGAGCTGCATATTCTTTTTATATGTAATGTTTCCTTATATAACAGTGTGTCAAAAGCTGCAGGAATGTAGCCATGGGAAGCATTTGATCAAAACTGTATCTGTAGCCAAGATAATGTCAAAATACAATCCTGTAAGTTTTTAAAACATCTATTTTTCCTCAGAGATACTGTAAATTAAACTATTACTGTGTCTCTTTCCTCTATTTAATTATCTCTTATGTAATGGAAAGCCTTTCTTTGCACGACGCAGCATCAAAGCAGGATGTAACCACAAACAGAGTAACAAAGTTGTGTAACGAATGAACATCATTAAATGGGCCTGTCAGTGGGTGCTGCTGAATCTGTGTGTCCCTCGTTTACATCAGTGAAGTTGTTGTGGTAGTAAATCGATTACAGCAGGCAGAACAGTGCAAAAACCTGCTGACAACAGAGCAGAAGACATTTCCAGACACACGGAAATGTTGTTATTACACAACCACCATCAGGCCTGGCCTGGTCTGAATTTCAGATAGTCGCACAAACTCAAGCATCAGAACAAACATGAACACAATGCGCGGCACAGACATTTACTCTGCTGCAGAGAGATGGTTGCTGTTTCTGTAAGAAATATCTTCAACTTATAAATGGAAGGAAAAACTTTAAACTAATCTGAGTCACAAATCCTTTAAATCTAGAGGCCTGCAGATGAAACAGCGTGTCAACACACAGTTAGTGAAGCCTGCCGCTTGACAGGACACACATTTACACATTGTTCATAACAAGTAATGTTATGTTTACATTATTATGAATATTTTATTCCATATTCTCTAAATAGAGCCTCCTAAATCTTACCTACTGGACCTTTAGGTGCTCAGAAATATCAACATCTGGACAAATACAGCGTGCTCTATCTGCTGAAGACGATTGCATCATATTAGTTTCTAAATGCACCCTGAGGTGTGATAGTTTCGTTAACTGCTGTTTCCGAGGTCAGGAATGAAACGGCTCAGGCTGTTTACTGTTTACGTTGCTTGAATAAGACACAAAGCTTCTCCTTGAGAGCAGCTCAAAGCCCGACAGCAGCACACTGTGGTTGAACTGGGCAGCTCCCAGGTGTAACTGTATTAATGTGAAGCATGTCAGAAGTGAACAACACTCTGTTAAATTTCCCTAGATAGTGACAGACAGACAGCAAGTTATCAAGTGTTTCTCAAGAGAAGAGAAGAAATGACAGGATACTAAAACCTCCTTTAGCTTCAGGTCACACACACACACGCACACACGCACACACACGCACACACACACACGCACACACACACACACACACACACACACACACACACACACACAGTGTAGCTGCACATAGACTCACAAAGAGATGTACACACACACACACACACACACACACACACACACACGCACACACACACACAGACACGCACACACACACACACGCACACACACACACGCACACACACACACACACACACAGTGTAGCTGCACATAGACTCACAAAGAGATGTACACACACACACACACACACACACACACACACACACAATCACTGGGGTCCCCTCTCTCCGCTTATGTAACTCCTACGCAGAGCGTTGCCATGGCGACCTGGTGCACCTTTAATCATAATGCGTTGAATCTGGTCAACAAGGCATGGGTCGCCACGGTAACAGAGCCATTACAACAGCAACCTGTACCACGGAGATGCCTCCCACACACACTTACACACACACAGATTATCATAAACACAGGAAACAGCTTTATTACAGTCCAAGAGTGATGACAGCCAGTAAAACACATCTGTTCACCGAGCAGACACTTAGTCTAAGAGGTAATGGACACAGACAGAAAACTTCCAGCACCTTTTACATCACTACATCCCAACCTGCGGCCTCCAAAGTGTTCAGTTAATGACACACAGGTCAACAAAACACAACAACAAACAGATTTTGATCCAGACAGTTCTGAATGTTCAGCATAATAATCAATCATGAGCAAATCTCTAACTTCCCTGTAGTTTGTGTACTGGCGACAGCAGAGCCTGTTCACTCTCAAGTGTTTGTTACTGAATACAACCACCTGCATCTCAAGTGCTCTCAGCAGGAAATACCTGCCAGTTTCACTTTAAATCAGATTTTGGTTGTGATTATTTTTTGTTACAAGGATGCATTTCTTCAAGTAATGATTCTGCTTCTTTCATCTCATCACACTGCTGACAAAGAAAAACTTTATTCTGTCTTTCTGCTTTAGTAAACACAGCACTCTACACGTGACCAAAAGAGCTTTTTAAAGGTTATCCTTGGAGAGATTTTCGGTGTCATGGCTGAATATTTAGCTGATTTTGACAAGGCTGATGAGGACTTTGAATTCAATGGCTGCTCATACTTATTTGAGCCAGAGTTCATGGATAAAACTACAAATTAAAGAGACAAACTAAACTTCTAAAGACTTCATCTGATTCACAGTGGATGACAATGAGTCAGCATGTATTGACTGTAACATCGTGCTCTATCAAATGACATTCCTCTCTCGCTCTCAACTCATTCAGATGAAATGAGACTTCACTTTGTACACAGAAAAAGAAAAAAGAAAGAGAAAAACTCTTCTTCTTCTCTGCCCTCCCACTCCCCTCTCTTTGATCGACACGTTCAAATGGAAAATCAAATCTCTTTGTGTCATCATGTTTATCATTCCCTGCACACTCCCCATCATCTTCACTGTTAAACCCCTTTCCTCCTCTTTCCTCACCTCCCTCTCTTGCAGTCATGCAGAGTGATGAACAGCCCATTAAGATCCCTGCTGGCCATGGCACAAGGAGCATTAAACACGATGTATGCCTTAGCAGCACTCTGTGCTCTGCTGCTCAGCACACTTCCTCACAAAAAGTCAGTCAGGCTCACATGTAACAGACTGCAGTGTTATTAATTCTTAAAGGGGAAATTAGGAGCCTGAGTTTGTATAATTTGTCCATGAGTTGTAGGAATTAGAGATGTTTAAGCATATCTTCTGAGGTCTATCATGAGAAGTTTGACACATGAACATGAGATACAGAAAAAGAACTGCAGGCTATACGATGAGGTCCGCATCTGAACACAGACTACAATTTATTACACCAGGAATTAAGCCCTGTGTCCGCTGCAAGGTGTAGTATGGTACAGCTCGGCCTACTTTTCTCGATTTCATATTCAATTTGCCCATTGTACCTCCAGATGTAGGCATAATTCTTGACTGATCATCATAGAGAGCCGTGTGAAACTGCCATGACACCACATTAAATGGGACACAAACACAAGAAGAATAAAGGATAACAAAGGGATGGTGTTCTTGGTTTTCAGTAAGTGGAGAGTTCCGGAAAACTGAGACAAGACAGCTCTGGTTGCTCGTACGTGACGTACACTCATTCTGCTCATTCACAGTGATATACAGACACATTATCTAAAACAGAAAAGGTGGTGTCTGAGATACTCTGTTGACTTTGTCACGTGCTGGTGCTATCAGAGATGTCGACGCGAGTCAATGTTCAATTGAAATTACTTGAGTCACATGTTTGGCTGCTATGCTACAACATGGTGGTGAATTATTCTAAATTTATGTTGGTTGTCTGCTTAAATCTGCTCGAGCTTGAATGTATTGGTTTCCACCTTCCATACCACAAAAGAAATTCACTACCTTTAGATTGACCTTTCCTCAGCAGAGGTTAATTTCAGACATAGAAAATCCACAAGCTACAGCTTTACAAAAGTGTCTAGTACAGCCACACAGTTACAAGCAATGAGACAAGAAGTCCAGAAGTGACAAGAAAAATCAAATGTTTAAGTTATTACCCAATGTCTCTGAGGTAAATGATTGGAGATTTTCTGCGATGAAAAGTTATGTCTAAGGTTGATGCTGTGTCTAAGCAACAAAACTGGTGAGTTAAATGTTACTAGAAGAACTTGAATCAGAAGAATTTGAATCTGAATTTCGTGTTATCCTCTGACCCCTGACCTCTGTGATCGTGTTTGACTGTGTTTAAAATGGAGCTCACCGTGTTTTCTTTGTAATGAGCAAAGCATCAAATTAATGATTCAAATGTAAACACGCTTACTAGAGGAGAGATTGTACAGAGTAAAGTGTGTGTGTGTGTGTGTGTGTGTCCACTGCAGTGCTCTTCCTCTGCAGTAAAGGTTGTTATGCAATAACGAGCAATAAAAGAAGAGGAGGAGATGGGGGTCCACTGCAACACCATGGGATATCAATCAACACACACACACACACACACACACACACACACGCACACACGCACACACACACACACACACACAGCAGATTGCATGACTGCAAAAATGACTAGGAATAAAGACACACTTTCTCTCTCTCTCACACACACACACACACACACACACACACACACACACACACACACACACACACTCACACACACACACACACACACACACACACACACACTCATAAGGAGATAAAGAGGCGCAAAATCAGTCTGACTCAAACACATTGTGTTTAGATGGTAACCCTACATTTGTGAACTCTCACACATTCGCACTTCCAGCACAGTAGCAAATGACTCTGCAATGGCCAATATTCCAGGAGTCTCTTCAAAATACTCTAAGCCACATCTGCAGTCGTACGGTGAAAACCAAAACTAAGTCTGATGTTGTGTCCTGTGTGAGCCCTATAGTCAATGTTGACTTTTTAGTTTTAGTTGACTTATTTTTACATTTCTTTGATTTCCGTCCATGTCTTGTTTCATTATTTTCAGGTACAGTTTGGTGCAGTAGCTTTAGGCAACAAAACTTTGTGGTTAGGTTTAGGAAAAGATCATGGTTTGTGTTCAAATAATAAGTAAGCGCTGACCTTTGGCGCCACATGGAACACAAACAGCAACTTTCTGATAGAAAGCCTTGAAGGCAAACTTCTCCCACATGAAGAAACAACATGGAAATCGCAAATCTAGACCCTCAAACACACAGGCCTTTATACACATGCATGTTCACACACATGCTTTCTTTCTCATACTTAAACACCTTTCTGTCTTCACATACAAACACACACACACAGATACACACATACAGGAGATTGAGTAATCAATCACTGCCTACTGTTGAGTCTAACCTTTGCTGTCTTTCTCTGTCTTTAGACAAAGACAATCTCCCCTGAGAAACCAGAACCTATTTATTCTAATATAAAGTTTAAATCCAATCTTTATGCTAGGCAGTGAAGGCAGATCTTAATGCTACTGCATATAGTGATGTGGTACACAGTGTGTTTTAAGCTTTGTGACAGTTTCCATGCAATGTTGTTATGTGAATATTAGGAGGTGGGCACCTCGAAATAAACAGTCAGTTGGCCTAATTCTCAGCCCTTTCTAAACCTCCTGTTTTGCTACACTCTCTATCTAATTTCACATCTCTTCTTTGTCATTTCACGCTCCTCTTGTTTTCATTTCACTTTCACCCTCTGTGGTTGTTTGTCCTTGTCATGATGCGTCACACTCTGTCACTCCTCCTCTCTGCCACCTCAGCAGAAACCAGCCTCATTACTCTCCACACTGCACCGGCAGAGGAAGATACACAAGTGTTTTTGTGTGTGAGAGAGACCAAATATTTAATGCAGAAGGGAGAACAGACTGAACGAATGAGGGAAGCAGAAAGAGAAGAATAAAGAGAGCAGAAAATCATCGAGAAAGAGCAGAAATCCTGCGTCACTGTTTCTGTCTGGAAGACAATTACAGTTGGTTAATGAGAGCTCAGTCTCCATGGCAACAGGAGACTGTTGTGGTCATTAGCGGGGTAATAGTGGATACATTGACAAAGAACATCCCCTGGTAGTTCACGTACAACCAGCCAGAGTGCTCGGATCACCACGTTTACAACTTATAGAGCCAACACAGTTTGGAAAGTTCCAGCACAGACAGAACCTGTCTGCGATGGTCCTCCAGTCCTCCGTGGCAGGAATGGGCATGAACTCATCCACCAAGGACTCAAGGACTCCTGCAGCAACTTCTTCTTCTTCCACAGCTCCTCAGGGGAAAACCCTCCCAGTGCTGCTTAGTCCAGGTAGCATTTTCCACGTTGAGGTGGAGATGTGGCACAGCAGTGTTCATGTGCAGCGCAGGTTGGGTCTGTAACTCAAAAATAACATCATCATATTGGTTTGACACAACGAGACTATCTTCTGAGGGATTTAAGAGGGATTACTGCCACAGACAGACTGTCCACTTTACTGTCCAGATAAAGACGTTAGGAGGTAGAAAGTAGAGCTGAGGGTGAGGTCAAGACATGCATTAGTGCAGGATATAGATTCAAATAAACTGTGAAAACAGATATTTATTAGTGGGAAGGTTAAATGAAAAGGATCTGGCTGAAGGAATGAAGGGATGGAGGTGAGACGAAGAGATCTGAAGATAAAATAAGACAGGAGATGAGAGGAGAAAGGGGTGCAGACACAATAAGAGAGGATAAGAAACACATGAAAGTGAAAGGAGTGGAGGAAATACACATTTTTACTCATTTTACAGTTACAGGTTTGTGCCTCAGTCAGTTAACACTGATTCACACACTGCAGTACAGCCTCATTTCCACCACAGAAGTCATTCCCCATTAGCCTGCAGATGAAAGCAGAGCTTAGGCAATCAGTAATTACCACCTTTAATTAGAAGAAGAAAGAAAAAAAATAGGTGGGATCTAATTTCACAGTTAGACGGATGGCGGGAGGATGGCTGCGGGTGGCCAGATTTAAGCTCTTTTCTGCCCAGACTCAAGCAAAGAACAGTAATCATATAATTGACTTACAGAAAAGCTTTAGAGTTTTCAGGAGTATTAAGAAATCATGTTATAGAAAATAATCCCAGTGTTTTCATTTAACATTCATCATTTGGTCCACTCAGCTAACAGTACCATAGCAGACACGTTTAAGACAAACACTTATAAACAAGGAAACAATGAATGTGTCTCCTGATGCCTGAGATCAAATGTCTTACAGTAAGTCGTCAGCTTCAAGTACCCTGATTGTGTGTCGCAGCCTGCAGCTCAGATTTCTGTTAACAATGGTGAAATCATTCTCACAAACTAATCAACTTGTTTACAGAACACTAGCATGCACCTTTAACACCAAAACTGATCAGTCAATATTTAGATTTCTTTAAAAAAAAATTACATGTGGATCCTTTAACAGAGAGTCCATCTACAGCTGATACAGTTAAAATAAAAAGCAGACCAGATATTCAGTTTTTGTACAGTTTTATTCTTTTCATTTCTCAGAGTTGTTTCAAATAATCAAAAATGACTTATAAACAGATAAATTATGGCTCTGATACACTGGGGAGTGAAGACTTCATTGACCGCCTCATTCTGGACTGAACCCAGTCCCTTCCTAGACCTTTATTCTGCACCAGGTCTGAATCCCCCGTGAAGCTGCTAAGAGAACTGTGCCCTGCTTGTTGATGCTCACTTCATACAGTAAAATGATTATTTTTACCAAAGTATTTCATAATATTCAACTTGTTCTAGGGTCCAGCAGTATTTGTAACACATCATCAACCCAACAGCAGTCCATTTGTTTCCTAAAGAAGCTCATTTATCAGGCTGGATGTGATGGTCATCACATTCTTGTGATAATTTCTCTTGGGAAAAAACAAAAGAAAAAACGGATGATCATGGACTGATCCTGTTTCATAACAGCAGTGTCATTTGAAGCCATTTTGTGTCTCTTCTGCAGCTGAAGCAGAACTCTCACATGCAGCTAAAAGTGTGTTTATGCAGGTGGAAGAAATTCAGACTCCAGTCTTTTATAAACTGCAGTGGCATTCACATTATCTATACTGAAATGTTCCTGCTGTCTGTTGGCCAAACTAAACGAGCTCTAAAACTGAAGATTGCTGAACATGTCAGTATGAGATGGCTTGTCATTATGTGACAGCTAATCGTGTATCTGCCTCCGTACTGAAATGTTGGAGTATTAAAAATATTTCCCCTGGGAGAGGGGGCAGAGAAAACTACTGGATTTATGCACTGAAAACAATTTAACCAAATGGATGTTAATGAAATTAATCTTTCTGTTGTGTTATATTATTGTATTATTATTATATTATTCATCATAAATACAGTTTGATCCATCACATCAGCACACACTGCCAGATTGATATGACCCCTTCAAAATGAAATTAAATGGTAAAAATAACATTTTACCAAAGGTTGAAGGATAATTCAAAGAAACATGCTGTGGTTTTTCATTGACACACATCTGAGAATACTCTGTTCAGTGTTTATCAACAGCAAAACTTTAAACCACATACAGAGTACATACACCTGGTTTCAGACAGAGTGATCTCAGAGAAAATCCAATGTAAAACCACAGAACAGTCCTTTAGGTCCAGCTCTGTGTCAGCGGGATTCAGACCAGGCAACACAAACACACAGTGGCAACAGTTTCAGGCAGTTTAACCCAGATTTTTACAGATTTAATCCAGTCAGTGTAAACAGCGGCGTGCTGTCACGGTTCACACAAGGATCACAGACATGTGATTTTGATCATTTTTTTTCTCTCCTCACTTAGTTGATTATAAAATTAATCTGCAAATGTTTTGACAATCGATGAATGATTTACTTGCCAATCATTCTGCTTTTATTAATTTATATCAGCTGTTTGTATTTGGAGTGTTGGTTGCATGAATCAGGACATCACTGTGGCCACCGTGATGAGCATGTTTTCACTGCTTTTTGATATTTCACAATGTTTTGAAAATAATCAGCAGATTAATTGATAACCAAAATCATGGTTAGCTGCAGCCTTAAAGTGTTGACAACATTATTCACTGTTGCCTCAAAATGTTGCCGTCAGACTGGTACTAGAGTAGTCTTGCACCTTTGAAACAGTTTAAGGCCAGAGGTACATTAACACTACATTAAAAAAAGAATCAATAAAAACAACTAAGAGCAAAATAGAACAGATTTGAATCAATGTTTTGGAAATGTTTGGTGTGTATTTACATTGCAGGTGTTTCAAATGTTCAAATGCAGAGCGAACAACCGTGGCTGCTGATAGAAACTTTGGCTCTTGCAGGATTTGAACCTGTGACCGATCAGTTACAGGATGTTTTTTTGTCGTCAAGAAAGGCTCTGTTGCTTTAATTCACAGAAAAGAAAAAAACAAAATTAGGTCATGAACTCATTTTCTGACATTGATCAATTATAAAAAAAAAAACAGTGAGTCCGTAAACAAAGGCTGAAACGTTGTCGTTTTTTTTTTTTTGCATGTAAAATATACACCTTATGTTCAGAGGGTTCCTGGGATCCAACAGTCCAACAGGCAGAAAAAACAACAACATTGTACCATCGCAGCATTTATTTGTCTTCTGAAAATAGGATTAAGATATGATTTCTCCTATCGTACACAAGCATCCTTCATGTATCGTCACTTTACGTTTCAGCATTATCACAACTCACTTATTATTTTTTCTTAAACGTACCGTATAAAAAAGGTTGTTGACATGCACATTCTCTCCCTCACAGTCTCAGTGTCGAGTCCACAGACAGTGAAGTCCCAGAGCCGCAGATGGACCGAGTATTATGGGTAAACATTATACATCTGTACACTGAAGATGACCTGATTTTAGATTTGTGCATGTAGAAAATCTGAGATGCTTTCTGAAACTTTTTGACACTGTATCAGCTTTAAAGGAGGACGTGAGGGTTTGGAGCTGAAGCTCATTTACTGCCTTGTCAGTGTCGGTTGATTGACATGAGAAATGAGAATAAAACTTCATGCTTCATGTCGGCTGTGATTCACTTTTTCAAGAATGATCAGGACAAAATAGTCAGCAGTCAAGCTGCATTGTGGGTAATGTAGGCAGCAGGAAGAATGTATGGAATAACACGACATTTCTGGTTCGGCTGCATCGATTTTGATGGGTTTTTTTCTACTGTCTATCACAAAAATAAATGAGTGGAGTGATTTTCATTCATGTCAAACAAAAACAAAAAAATAACAACAATAGCTGCCTCTCTTCCTTTTCTCAGATCTCTCTTCTATCAGGATCCAGCTTCTCTGACAGCAGTAAGAAAGTTTAACAAGCAAACAACCAGACCTGCACTCTGAGTCTCATTTTGAGCCCCGCAGGTACCCGTACGATGGGAAACTCTGGTCCGATATCAGCAACTGTGACAACCTCATGATAAAAACTGGTTCACTGGTCCTCCTGGAAAGACATCTTGGAGCCAAAATGTCTGTTCTGTCTTCTGTCTAAACTCAGTCCATCGATGGCTCTGGGTGCGTTTCTTTCTTTATTATAATTAATATTAATAATCTGTAACTCACAGCTCACACTGCAGACAAGACAAAGTACCAAACCTCACCTGCTCCGTGTCAAAAACTACAGAAGGTAAACACTACAATCGACTTAATCAATGTCCCAACACAACCCCCCCATGACCAAAAAGAAACACTCAAACACGCGTGCGCGCGCACACACACACACACACACACAGAAAAGCTGATTTAAACAAAAAGAGAAAATCAACAAATGCACTTTGAAACAGAAGAAATAAATCTGACTGAAACTCAGATGCATGACAGGAAGCTAGGACCTTAGCTAACGCACACACACGCACACACGCACACACAGTCTGCAGCAGAGGGTGGTCCACAGCTTTTACAGACAAGGTAGAAAAAAAAACTAACAAACATTGATTTAAAAAAAACTCCCATGAGTCTTTGGGCTCTCATATTGGGCTGTTCATACTGGCTGAGGGGGTGATGATGTCACCGATGTCATCACTTGATCACAGATCAACCAGTGATGTCATCCAGTTAGCCCTCCGCTCCCATCTTCCTGTCCGAGTCCAGTGGAGAGTCGAAAAAGTAGTTACAGGAAGAAAATACCCTCGATTCTCCCTGTGAGGGCTGAGGGGCGGGCGAGGGGCAGGGGGGTTGATTAAGGAGGTCAAGCTTAGGGTCAAAGGTCACAGGGTGAAGGAGCAGGCAGTGCAGGTTACAAAAGACAAGAAGAAGAAGAAGAAGAGAGAGAAAGACTGTAGGCATTCCATCAAAGAGTTTTGTAACCCAGCCAGCCACCATCACCGTCCTCCCACATGGATAAGAGAGAGGAAAGAAGAGAGAGGATGGAGGGATGGTAGACAGAGAGAGAGAGAGAGAGAGGGGTGGGGGGTAGACAGACAAAATAATGAGTGCAAAGCTAGCTAGCGGTTGTTCTTGGCAGCCTCCTTGGCTGCAACAATGAGAGGAGTCAGACTGGAGAGAGGCTTTGCCATCTTCAGGAACTGATGCTGAGGGAGGGGAAGAAGAAGAGAGGGGGGAGAAGGAGAGGTCCAGGGGGAAGAGGAGAGGTGAGAGACAGGGAAGGAAAAGAAGGGAGGGAGTAAGGAAGGGATTGAGGTGGAGAAAAGAAAGAGAAATATTTTAGTTCCTTGTGCACAGACAGAGAAAGATCCAGCCGATTCATCAGTTAAAATATGAATGAATGAAATACTGGCTGTCCTCATGTGTACGGTCACCTATCACTGCCTTCATATTCTGTTTTGTAATAAACTTCTTTAACAAGTCCCAGTTTCACCTTGGAGCTCTGAGTCATTGCAGTTACATAACTTATTTTGCTGCCCAGTTACACCTCCACCTACACGTCTGTCTGTCTGTCTGTCTGTCTGTCTGTCTGTCTGTCTGTCTGTCTGTCTGTCTGTCTGTCTGTCTGTCTGTCTGTCTGTCTGTCTGTCTGTCTGTCTGTGGCTGGATTCAATTTGTATTTCTCAAACCGTGTCTGAAGGCCACTCGAGACAGACAGAGCGCTCGATGTTAGTTGAGCGTAAATGGATTTTTCTGCCACTTGTGTCGTCACTAACCAGCCCAGTAACCTGTCGCCGACCCTCCAAACAACAACAGGTCGATTTAGGTAGATTTATAAATGTTATGTATCTAATATCGAGAGAAACGTGAAATTATGAATCTGTCTCTCTGTTCAGTGGTGACGTGCAACTAAGTGCACGACTAAGCTTTAAAATATGAATTTTAAAGATATTTTTTCGTGGCTTTTTTCAAGCTTTATTTTTGATAGAGACAGCTGAAGAGTGACAGGAATGTGTGGAGAGAGAGATGAGGAATGACATGCAGCAAAGGGCCGCAGGTCGGACTCGAACCCTGGGCCACTGCGGCAAGGACTGAGCCTTCGTACATGGGGCGGATGCTCTACCAGCTGAGCGAATCGACACCCCAAAATATGATGTATTTTAGAGATCAAACTACACAGCAGTGTATAAAATAATCTAGTCAGCCTGACGTGAAGACTGTTTTGTAAACTGTTGTTTCCACGATAAAGAATGAACTGTGGAGCTCGCAATATAATTTCTTTGTGTACATCTGAGTAACGTTGGTCGCTTTTATTGCCATTATTGTCATTATCATTCTGTTAGTCAGTTATGTTGCCCTCTAATCTTTCCATAGTTTCCATTTATTTAACCAGGTGAGTGTCTCAATAATACAACACACACTCGCGCACACACACACACACACACACACACACACCTGCAGCAGCTCTTTGGCCGAGCCTCTCTTCTCCACGTCCATCTCCAGACATCGGTTCAGGAAGTCTCTGAATGTCGTCGACAGTTTCTCCGGGTTTTGCAGCTCCGGCGTCCCGTTGGTTGCTATGAGATACAGCGCCTAGGCAACACACACGAGCGACATGTTAAAACTATATCCCATGAATATAAACACGCAAACACGCATTACACCACTGTGTGTGTGTGTAGGATGTTATTATCTTTTACTATGGTGCCTTCCAGTGGTGGATTTTAGAATCACACTGAGGTCGTGATGTGCAGTGCTTATAACTGCTATGATAATATCAGCACTGACCTGAGTATAAAGTCTCTCTTTAAACTTTCAGTTTAGTCCTGTTAGACATATTATAGAGATAATATAGTAGATATTTAAAGTCAAACAGTTTTTATAATATTCAGAAAGAGAATGTTCTAATTATACATATTTGCTTTTATAGCTGTTCACATCATTGTGTTCATCTCTTTAGGCTACAGTAAACACATTCAGTACACTTCTCCTCACCCTGAGTGGATTTTCATTCAGATACGGCGGCTCTCCCTCCACCATCTCTATGGCCATGATTCCCAGGGACCAGATGTCCACTTTGGGGCCGTAGGCTTTACGGGTCACGACCTCTGGAGCCATCCAGTATGGAGTCCCGACCATGGTGCTGCGTTTGCTCTGCTCCGGAGTGATCTGAGCGCAGAACCCAAAATCAGCTGGAGAGAGGAGAGAGAACAAAGTGAGGCCGTGGTTTCTACATCAGATGAACACACTAATCAAGAAACACTTTGGTTTGAATCAAACCTTTGAAATGATGCTTCATTAATATGCATATAAAATGTCTCCCCCACTGAACATGTTTAAATCTAATTGCTGACGCCTCATCACCATTTCCTCCATGTTTACTACTTCAGCTTCATTACTGGTCTGAATAGAGTCAGCGCTCCCCCTGCTGGTCCAACTACAAAACAAGTAGCCGTACAGCAATATACTGGAGATAAAGTAGTAACAAGCTGCTGTAGACTGACTGAGTTTGACGGAGCCGTCCATGCCCAGCAGGATGTTGTCACTCTTGATGTCTCGATGGATGACCTGGTTCGAGTGGAGGAACTCCAGCGCCTGGAGACACTGCAGACAGACAGACAGACAGACAGACAGACTGACTGTTAAAAGAGGATAAGGCTTGCCGGTCTAATGTCCTCAGGGAGGTCATTCCACAAAATCGGGCCCAGGCAGAAAAGGCCCGGTTCTACTTGGCCTTCAGTCTGGTTTGTGGACAGTCTATCAGAGCCTTAGCTGAGGTCTTCAGATCAATCATACTGTAGTATAATAGATCAACCACTAAATGTGGTGGTCTTTCGAAAGCAGAGCTGTTTTAGCTCTCCACACTCGGTATCTATAAGTCTCTGTCTTTTTGGGGATGTTCCAAACTCTGAATAGCTCATGATAAAACTTTACGACATCATTAGGGCTGAGTACCTCTAAGGTATCAACTGAAATAACCCAGTACCGAGAAGTATCGACAGCCCCAGAGATCCTCCAGCTGATGGTGTCAGTTGTGTTTCATGACTCTTACCTCTCTGCACACAGCAGCTATCTGGGCTTCATCCATACAGGTTTCCGTGACGACGTCAGTCAACGAGCCTCCAGCCAGGTACTCCATCACCACCCACAGCTCATCACCCACCAGGTAACTATAGAAAACATTAACATATGCAGATAATGATATTAATGATAGGACCTGTGTTTAAATGAAACTCGCTATATTTAACTAAAATATTATAATCTAATATAATAAATAAATAAAATAAATATCTTGTTTTCGTACTTTAACAAAGTTTATTATTAAATTTGTAATAAAGGGAACATTAATAAATGGTGATTTTATTGGTTGTTTTTATTCATCAGTTTTTGTGTTTCATGGACCGTCATGCACCAACTGACATTAAATGAAAGAAAGAAAGAAAGAAAGAAAGAAAGAAAGAAAGAAAGAAAGAAAGAAAGAACACAAACACACAGTAAATCAGTGTCAGTGAAAATGTTGTTTCCATGGGGATGACAGCATTACAGTCTTGCATGTGGTCTTCAATGTCTCTGAAGACAAACAGGTAACTACAGCAACCAGACACCCACCCACCCCCTCCCTCCTACATGTCCAGTGGGTTGGCACGGCAACAGCCACACTGAACTGAGCCCTCACAGTTCACAGCTCAGCGGTGTTTCTTCAGTAACATCTGCAGTGTTTTCTGCTGGGACATTGCATGCCGGGCTTCCATGTTTGGAAACTTCACATTTGGCTCATTTTACAGCAGATTGTGTTTTTGTTTCTCATATCTACATTCAATTTTTTTTTTTTTTTTTTTTTGTCAGAACAGAAGGAACTCGTCGCATCTGTGAACCTGCCAAAACTAAATATAAATCCTCCATTGTTAAAGCTGCAGCCTCCATTAAACTGCTCCTTCGCTGTGTATTAATTAATATTTTCTCATTGCCTGACACAGACAGTCACCTGTCAATCACTGTAGATATCATGAGTTCATCTGATCTATTTTTAGGGTAACAATGCAGAAGTGAAAACATATTGGTTGAGGACAGTTGGCTGACAGTTTTTAGGTCAGGTTGTTATAAAATTGACCTCCTCAGAATATTAACTAACTATGGCGCCAAAAAAAGGAAAAGAAAAAGAAAACTGGCCTGAAATCATCAGAGAGATCCATGAAATGAAAAGATTGACTTTTCTACAATCGAGAAATTATTTTTACTTTGCGAGACAGAAGAAATGGAGAGTCTATCTGTTGGACGTCACTCACTTCAAAGTGTGTCCACAAAACAAAACAATGTTTTTTTGTCCTTTTCTCGTCAGTGGAAACATGTCAGGGTGTAATGAAAGAGTCAACCACAGTGAGCCGGTGTGTGTGTCTAACCTGTCCAGGTAGTTGACTATGTTTGGGTTTTTATTTTCCCTCATCACCAGAATCTCATTGATGATCAGTTCTTTCTTCGGCTGCTGCTGGAGGTTCATCTGTTTAATGGCAACCTGAGAGAAAAGAGACGTATTAAATATCTGACATTTCACTGACTCCAATTCATCCAAATGAATCACACAGAACTGAAAAGAAACAGAGCAGAAAGGTTCGAGAAAATGGGGAGGAGTACAATAAAATAATAGACAGATTAATGAAAGAAAAAGATAATGTGACAGCAGGGAACAAAAGAAGATGAAATGATGACAAGGAAAATGGTGAGAAACTAAAGACAGACAGGCAGACAGACAGACAGAAAAGGTGGCGAGGAAGGTGAAATATCTAAATCCAAAGGCAGTAAAAGGTTGTTAGGCAGCACAGCCTGACAGACATTAAAAAGTGAGCACACAGCCTAATCCCCAGAGAGTGAAACTGAGGAGGATTATCATGACAGACGAGCTGAGCTCCTTTGAAATTAACCTGAAAGTCACAGCTATTGAAGCCAGACTTAAATCCGGTAACTGCCACAATGTTCTCACTGTGGAAACTCCAGCTGAACTTGTCTCTTTGCTTCTCTTCGCCGCTTAATTTTACCTGATTAAAGGCCGACACACAGGATGAACGCAAGTTACCTTCCTCCCTAACCCCACTTAACTTTAAAGTCAGTTTGAACTTTATTTCTCCCTAAATTTGCAATGTAAACCCTTTTGTCCTTCTTAGTCTGGGACATTAATTTAACCCATTTTGGCATCATGATTTCCCTTATTTGACTTTAAACTTGCTCTAGATTCTCTCATTTAAACCGGCTGAACACTTTCTCTGTATAGAGTCATCTTCATCATCCAAGTGAACTTCATTTCCCCTCTACTTCCTCTTTGACTTCAGGATGTTTAAGTCGATTCCTCCTTAATCATTCAAAGTGTCTCTCTGCTTTAATCTGGTTACTGTTTCCAGTCAATCTCCAAATCCTTAGTTAACACATTCTTTGAATTTGAGTCTTATATTTTTGTACTGTATGGACGTCCACTTGTGATCAGAAAAATGTCAGTAAGTGTTGGATGGATTGGACAGATGTTTTTCATGAGAGGATCAATGATCTTCTGACTTTCCCTCGACCTTGTGGTGGTTTTGAGTGAAATATCTCAACAACTATTGGATGGATTGCTGTGAAATTTGGTTCACATATTCATGTCCCCTCGGGGTGAATTGTAATAACTCTGGTGATCTCTTGACTTTACACCAAGCTCCATCATCAGGTCAAAATTTTAATTAAAACCTAAAAAAAACCCTGTGACAGTCCCATCAGCCTCAGCTGTAGTTTGCATGCCGCCTCACAGAGCTGCCAACATGGCTGTAGACTCTTTATCTTGTTATAAACATTATCCTCCAGTTTTTATCATGTCTTTTTAAAACTGCAGAATATTTTCTGTCACTGACTGAATGTTTGAACAATGACGGAAAAATCTGAAGGCGGTTTTGACAGATAAACACTGAGGGCGTTAATCTATGTCATCACTGTCAATAATCACTTGCAGACCACGCTGTCCAGTTGATGTACATATTAATTATTATATATTATATAATATTATTATTATATACATTGTTATATTATTATTATATATGACTTTGTTGTCCAGATGACATTAGCCATCACATTGGTTAGATATGTCACTACATAGCTGAGCTGTTGCAAAATGTCACGGCAGATGAGTGTCTGAAGCTTTTTCAGAAAGCTGAGTAACTGTGGTGTGGCTGATAAATGCTGAGGCTGATGAGGTGGAGGATGAAGATGAAGGACAAGAAAGGTTTATCAGCCAGCAGCAGCTGGTGTTACAGGAGGAAACAAGTGTCAGCAAGGTTAATGTGATCAAATTAAAATAAAAAAGATGAGTAAAAATAGATTATGACGCATTTTTATGTTCCAGTCTGTCAAAATGATAAAAACAAGAAAGTTGAACACAACCTCCGCTTCACACTGTTGGTATTCCCTTTGTAACCAAGAGGCGTGGCAAGCTGTTAACAGAAGGAGGATAAAGAACAGAGGAACACAAACATGGAGGATGATGAAGGAAACCTACCTCCTGTCCTGTAGCGATGTCTATAGCTGTGTACACAGTCCCAGAAGCTCTGGAAACAGACAGCAGAGAGCTCCGGTTACACGTCATGCCGTATTGCAATGCAGGTGTGAATAAAAAGCATTATGTAATGTGATGCTAGTGTGTGAACCAATCACAGGAGACTTAATACTTACCCCTGTCCGATCTTCTCAAAGCGAGTGTATTTCTTCTTGGGGTCTCCAACACTTACAATCGTCCCTGAGTTAAAGAAAGAGAGAAAAGGAAGAAAAAACTCATTTATTGATTGAAACGTTTATAAATCTTAAAGAGACCAAGATAAAGAAAATCCGGCCCGATAATCCACAGCTGGATGATTTTTTATGTTGATTTTACAAAACCACGCAATTTGAATGGAAAGAACAGTCGGGTGTCTTTCTATCCATCCAAATTCTGCTCTATGTTCATCACACTCAGGTCAATGCAGCATGCTGACTGAGAGAAAGAGCTGAGAGAAAAGAAGATGGACAGAAGGAGCGAGGGATGAGATGGAGAAAACTGACCAAAGGTCAGAAAAAAAACAATGAAGAAATTCATGAAAAAGTTTAAAAACAGTACATCCAGGAAGGAAAAGGTGAAGAGAGAGAAAGAAAAGCAAAACTGAGAGACAGCTTAGACAAAAAAAAGAATGGATGAGATGATGAGAAAGGAATCAAGAAAAGAAGGACGGAAAAATGAAAGAAATAAAAGGAAATCAATAAAGAAAGAAGGAAAGAAAGAATGAAGTGAGGAAGGAAGGAATCAAGAAGGAAAGGAAGAATGAAGCGAGGAAGGAAAGAATAAAAAAGGAAAGAAGGGATAAAGAGAGAAAGGAGAGCTGGAGCAGCTCAGTCTGCAGTAATCAGAGTCCACAGTAGGAAAGTGATTAGAGGACAAAACTTGGAGTCACTCTGTAACCGCAGGAGACTGGATGATGGAAAGAGAGAGGACGACCAATCAGACGTGAGGATTGGACAGTGGGGGCGGGGACAGTGGATATCAGGTCTGTCAATCAGAGAGTCAGACAGACAGACAGGCAGTATCCTGGTCTTACCAGCAGAGGGAGATCTGAGCACATCTGGACAGGCGTGGGGCATGATTTAAAAAATATACAGGCTTTAATTTACGAGGTACAAATACACAACAACACATTTCAACACGGGAAGAAGGTTTTTTAAATATGTGTTTTAATTCATGAGGGCTGGGCCGGGATTTTAAATATGTACAGACTTTTAAAAAATACGATATCACCCTTTAATTATTATATTATCGGCGATTATCATTTGTTTTGCGTTTTAAGTACAGGATTTGGCAATACTATTTCATTGACACAAAATTATATTTCTTCTTATCTGACTTCTCAAATAATTCATTCCATAGTTTTAGCCTTTTGGGCTTTAAACAAAAGTCACTGTCATGAATCTGCTCACGACTCACATTAAACCTGTGATAAGAGAGATTTTGTTTCATTTTAATGGGACTCGAGCCAAAGAGGCCAAAAAGTGTGTGATATGTATGTGTCATAATGGGCTTTATTAAAAAAAAAAAATAGAGTGATCATTGACTTTAACTCATGAATAATTGGGGATTGTACTAAAAAATACAAACTCTCATTGCAGAAACTGACTTATTGCGAAATCTGTAAATGTTTGTACATTTTGTGCATGGTTTAAAACTATACATACTATATATTATCTTATGTATCATTATGAAACTGGGTGTAAAATATTTAAGATTTGATCATAAAAACTGTATAATAATGAGAGATAAAGTATACTCAGACACATGGCGTAAAATGCCCACAAACTTTAGGACATGATGTAAAAATTATGGCTGTCATAATAAAATCTTGTTTTAATGAACATTGCTATGAAATCGTCTGAAAATAAAAGACTTCTGTACAATAACTGGCTGTGTCTCTGTAGCTGTAGCTCAGAGTACACTTTTAAAAATATATAATTTCATTATGAATCACGTTGGATGACTACAAGACTTAATCTAGTTCTTTAGTGTTCGTGTTCCCCATCTGCTGCCTGCCGTGTATTCTGGATTTTGATTATCACGTCGGTCCAACTTCATACAGATAAATGTTTTCTTCTTCATGCCATCATCTCAAAGCATTAAATCAAGGCAAAGGGAATGAAATATGAGTGAAGCTTCTGGCTGACTTGTAAATGCACATATTTGGCTCATGATAGTGGATGAGAGCTCTCCAGAGAGGTCTGAGCACCAAACCACTGAGGATAATTCAAATTCTTTTATATCTGTGGTTCATTTCTGAGAAAACGTCCTCTATTAGCATCTGTTAGCTGTGGTGGTGTAAGTCCACACTCGACAGCACAGCCAGGCCACCATGTTGGAAACGTGACAATAAAAACAGACTGAACATTCAGTAAACTACAGTTTTTAACACTGTGAGACACTGCACGCTTTGTTAGAGGAGATAATGTTATGTAACATCTTTCTCAGTGCCTCACGAACTTTGGCAAACAAACTGTAAAAGCATTATTTTCATCATGATGTGGAGGCCTAAAGCAAAAAGCAGTATGTAGGCAGATCATGTAAGTAACGATGAAACAAAGTCACATGTGAAAATGTCACTCACACTACCTGGTGATGGTGAACCTGAGTTGAGCCTAAAATAAATTCAACCCTGTGTGTGTGTGTGTGTGTGTGTGTGTGTGTGTGTGTGTGTGTGTGTGCATATAAATGTGATGTCAAAACTAAGGGTGTTAACGAGGCTAAAATTAGCACATGGAGACTCTGTCCTCACTGAACTACAGCAGGTAGAAACAACATCAGATGTGTTACTTTACAGAATAAGGACATGTGATAACAATGGCTATTTACAGTGACAACAATTATAAATCACAGGACATGCGATACAATCCTAATGTTGATGTTAGATAATAGTACTGCAATGCTTAGAAGATTAATCAATTAGTGGTCAACTACTCAATCAGGAGCTATTTTGGTAACTGTTTCATCGTTTTGAGTCCTCTTTTAAAGTCCAAATGTGACATTTATGGACCAATCAAACCAATCTAATCACAGCCATATAATATCAATATATAAATATTAGGCCTGTGCAATTAAGACTTGCTTGTATGTTGTTTCATTAATTAAAAATGTTAATGTATGTTATAGACCTAGTGCGGCTAAACAGACTTTGATCATGACCCTGATAGAGCTTTTAAATTTTTCCTCGAGCACCTTCGACTTTGATTGATTTCAGTCTCACAGAGGACACTTTGACCTTTAACCAGGTGGAGCTGCTGCTACTCTTCAGCTTTCTTTCCACAGAACTCCCACAAATATTATTTCTAGAAATAAAATCTGAGCTTCAGTTTCCCTTCAGTTTTTTAAAGCATGCTCATATCGAGTCTCACAGCTTCTCACTAAATTGTTCTCAGAAGCTAAAAGGTAACTGATGCTAACTAACAGACGATGCAAGACTAAAGGTACGGATCATCATCACCATGTTCTGTCTGCATCCTTTAAATGAATCAGCGGATTAAAACCAAGTGTGTGAACTGGGCTCATTGTTGACCACACACTGGTCCATTTGATGCATCATTACATACACTAAGTGGCCAAAAGTATGTGGACACCCAAACACTACACCCGCATGTGACTGTTGAATGTTTTTCTGGTTTCAGGTTGTCCTCCTGATGTTTTAACCTGGATACAGAAATTTTCTCCAGATCTCCACACTTCGTTTGGAGAACTGATGATCATCATTCTGTCGTGTTTTAAACGTGCTGTTTGTATCATTTTGTATGTTTGTGTGTGGATTTGAGTGTACAAATGAGTCTTACGTAGTTTCTCCAGGATCTCCTCGTCCGACATCTTTTTCTTCCTGGTTTTATCCTGGGGGCGGGGCACAGAGGGCCCGGGGGCGGGGCTTGCACTGGGAGGGCTGCTGGGAGGTCCTTCTGCAGGAGGCGCAGGGGTGACAGCGGCAGCAGCGGCCGTCGGCATGGTGATGGGAGAGGTCGCAGCATCTTTGGTCGGAGGAGGAGGGAGGGGCTCGATCACTGAGCGGGTGTATATCTGAATGAATAACAAGTTAAAATTTATTAATTAAGGCAGATTTAAACAATCAAAAATAAGATAAATAAAAATAATTTTCTGACAATTACAGTCTAATATATAATAAATATATTCACATGCAGTTTGTGTTATCTAAAAAAAGTGATCAAATCAAACTAAGTGTTGTAACAGAGCTGTGAGACGTTTGAGTGCTGCTCCGCTTTTAGACCGCCGGGATGAAAAGACGAATAACAACACAGAGACCAGCATGTGTATGTGTGTATTTGTGTGTGTGTGTGTGTGTGTGTTGGTGGGAACTCCAGTCAGGTGGACTAGACTCGTTACCATGGAAACGGCGGTGGCGCCATGGTAGCAGCCTCTCAACCGCCAACCTGTCTAACAGAGGAGCAACAATGTGTGTGTTTGTGTGTGTGTGTGTGTGTGTTTGAGAGAGGAAAGGACATAAAAAAGGAATTTGTGAAGCTGTTTGCTGATGTGAGAAACAGTGTGTGTGTGTGTGTGTGTGTGTGTGTGTGTGTGTGTGAAAGGATAAAGGATATAAAGACAAGACGATCAGAACGTTATGATAATGTGACAGTAGTAAAATAGTTAATTAGCAGTATTAGTTCAATGACAGTCATATATTTTGATCAATAAATTGTTCTTTTCTAAAAAAAACACTGAACAGTTCCCGCTTCACAACTGCTTTTCTTTGTCTTCTATGATGGTAAACTGTAAAATATCTTTTCAGTTTCAATTAATCAACCTTCATGGAGGTTATAATGTTCAGTTTGTGTCATTTTGGAAGCTGCAGTTTGTGGTGCTGTTGAACTGTGTTGCGTTACACCTGGTAAAGTATTATATAGTGAGTGTATTGCATTGTACCACAAGGTGTTCATATTATTTTATAACAGAAATATCCCTCTGTGTAACGCAACACAAACTGCAACTTCGAAAATGTTAAATGAACACATCTGAAACTGTTTTGTGACCTTCATGAAGGGACGACTTACTGCTGAATCTGTTTCAGCTTCAGGTACCCAACAAACTGTCAACTGAGCGTAATTTACTAACTGAAGAAATAGTTTGCTGTGGATGGAGAGGGTGAGGCCTCTTATCAGATAAGTAACATTGTGTGTGTGTTCCTGACTTGACCAAGCAGAGAACAGAAAGCTCCTTTGAAAAACAGTTTCTAAATAAAAAAAATCTCTGCTACCCTTGTGACTGCCACACACACACACACACACACACACACACACACACACACACACACACACACACACACACACAAACACACAAACACACAAACACACAAACACGTCCCTCCGGTCTTATTAGAGAAATGAAGTGAAGCAGAACAAAGGTCCATTTAAAGATTAATGGGTAGGAGAAATCTAATGAATGAGAGCTACCTGGACATCAGTAAATAACTCATCTGGGATTGTTGTTTAGCGCAGAGTGGGACAGAGCTGATGTATGGAGCACCATACAGTGTGTGTGTGTGTGTGTGTGTGTGTGTGTGTGTGTGTGTGTGTGTGTGTGTGTGTGTGTGTGTGTGTGTGTGTGCTGTTTCAGTCACTGTTTCACTCTACTATGTTTTATCAAATAATAAATGGGCTGTGACACGATGTGTTAAGTCTCTTCATGCCTGTCTGACTGAATGGTTAAGTCTAATATTAAAATCAGGATGCAACATAATTTTTCTCTACATACAGTATAATCAATATATCCAGCAAATATATTTTATATATATATACAAAGCATTTGTTTGTTTGTCGAGGTGAAGTCATGATGCCGGTTCAAAAGTAGAGCATGTGTGAATTATCCAGCCAATAAAATGGAGAGACTTGGAGCCGTTCATGAACTGCAAGTGAACTCAAGTTGACGTCTGACAGGGACTAAAATATCATCCCATCGCTGCAACATTTCCTGTCTTCTCTCTACTGTGAGCTGTCAAAAAAAGAGATAACTGGCACTGAATACAGGACCAGCCCATGTTTGGCTTAATATCAGTGTTCATTACTAGTTCATTATTAAGCTAAACTTTAATTATAAACATGGACATTTAAAATCTAGAAAAGTAGACCAGTAAAGACAAAATCACTTTACAACCTTTTTCTTCTTCTTTAACCGTCACATGGTGCGCTGAGCTGATTACACTCAGTAATAGTAAAAGCAACATTAGAGATACACTTTTAAATCACAAAGTCTCTGCAGACTGGACTTGAATTACAGAAGGACCAGAGGTAAATGAGGCTGTTAGCATTAATGGGGTCAGGGGCTAAAAATCACAGACATTTAAGCTCCAGACGGGATCTAAATCACTGACTAATGGAGGTAGTGTTGAATTCACCCATCCTTTCTTTCTTTCTTCTCTTTCCATTTTACTTATTTTATTTTTAATCTTCTTTCATTCTTCCATAGGTATTAGCATTATTGATTCACACCTGTCCCTCGTGTGCACTACACTTCAAGGAAATCTCTCAAAGTGTTTCATCTTCAACTCCTTTAAATTGTATAATCTCAACTTTAACTCATACAGACAATCATCTGTAAAACTTTAATTCTGTAACTACAATTTTTAAATTATTTTTCAATTGAAGTTCCTCTGAACATTGTTTGTTGTCGTTGTCCGACTAAATAATATAAAGCCTCAAGAGAAGAGTGTGTTTACCTTGATCGACAGATGCCTCTACCTCAAGTTGTAGTGCAGGTGTGTGTGGTGTGTACAGTAGCAGTGAGGACTAGTGAGGACAGGTCTGAAGGTTAAGATTTAAGGTTTAGGTGAGGTTAAGGAGGGTCGGACTACATCAGGGTTTGGGTTTAGTTGTAGGTGGTCCTAACAGGTATAGAAAGAGTGTGTGTGCATCCTTACTGATTTGGTGTGTTCTGGTCGGGGGGCGATCACCGGCGGGGGCTCGGCCTCGTCTTCATCCTCGTCCTCGGATACGGTTGCTATGGCGGGCGTCTCCGACACGGCCTTTGAGCTCTGCGTGATGTCACAGGGAGAAAGAGGGCGGTGCCTCAGTGACATCATCGTCACGTGAGCCAACAGCGATACAAGACCCATCATTGCTTCCTACTGTTACTTCCTCTGCTGCTTCATCATCTCACGGTGCAGAGAAGTCCTCCTGCCCGACTTAAGCTCTTCTTCTCTGCTCGTCTTTTCTGAGTTTAACCTTCTTTCCTTCCTGCTTCCCTATCTGCCTTTCCACCCTGTTTTTCTCTCCCTTCTCTCGCCCTCCTCTCGTCATCACTGTTGATGTCTGAGAGCTCTGGTCATGTCTGCCTTCTGATGCCACTAGTCACACATCCTCCTCTCCATCCCTCTCTTCTTCTCTCCTCTATCTCTCTCCGACAGTCTGACGCTCGGCTGGTGGCCAAGCTGCAGAGACAGGGAAACGGTGAAAGGAGGAAAAGATGCTGATTCACAATGCAGACAGAGAGAGAGAGAGAGTGAGAGAGAGAGAGGAAGAGGAGTGGCATCATCATCATCACTTCCTCCTCTCTCCTTTTCTTTAGTCTCACCTTCAGAGTTCGTTTAAAGGCACCTTTAATAACATTTACACTCCGGCAAGAAAAAAAAAGCTTCTTCATTTATTTCAATGAGAGGCACGGAGTTTAAAGCTGAATTAGAAATGCATTGGCACAATGTCAGGTAGAATACATGTGTCCATTCAAACTAAAACATACATATAAACATTACTATAATTACTATTTAAATAAAAAACATTACATAATGAGTGCAAATTAATTACAAATTCATTTTAGATATCACAATACAACTTATAGTGTCAGAGCTGTACTACTATAATGTCTGTCAGCAAGTTACAGTTATCTTAGCTTAGCATAAAGACTGGAAACAGCACAGATACAGAAGATTTTCCTGCACCTCAACTTCCTGCACGATGTCTTTAACCTCATCCACCTTTTTTTTTATTCTCCTCTCAGCGCTCGGTTTCTATCACCGTCTCGCTTCACAGCTCTGCATCTCCTCCCGTGCTCTCCGGTCTGTCATGTCAAACGGTAGATTAAACCTTGTCTCCTCCACTCCTTCTTTTAATCTCCTCATCGTCTCACACTGCAGGTCTCCCTCCTTCCTCTCTTAATCCTTTCATTCCTTGTTACCCTGACAGACTAGAGACAGGCTCCATTTCCCTTCAAGTTAGTCTCCTCTCAAATTTCCCCTCGACTTTGTTTGCCCTCAAACTTGCCTTTAGGTCTTTTATAAAAGAAATCATAGCTGCCATGTCTCGATTAACTTGCTGCATCAGCAACAACACCACAGTTCATTTAGTTAAAATCCAAAATCAGCCTGAAACCTGATGATGCATTTAATAATGTAACAACGGAAAGTAAAAAAGAAACTAATAGAAACGGTGATAGAAGTTTATGAAAATATAACTGAAAAATTCATGTCCTGGGTTCTTAAAGGGAAAATTCACCTCGTTCGAGGTGGACGGTTAGTAAATGTACTGAACTGAAGCCGTAAATTCCTCATTTGTGTGCTATATTGACCGAGAAATAGCTGCACAATCTGTTCTTCTTCCTCCAGCAGCAGCGCTGTCATTTCACACGTACATTGATAGAGTGGTGTGAAGATGAGAGGGAAGAACTACAGGCGGCTTCAGGTAACGATACATATGTGTGAGAAAGAAATGATCAAACTGCAGGAATTCATTTGCTTGTAAATGCTGCATAGCTTTGATTAACACCAAACAGCTCACAATGCATCCTGGTACATGTAGGCACTGCCAGCACGGCTCTGTGAGCAGAAGAACTTTCACAGTAAATGTAGCACGCAGTGAGGAATTTATTGCTTTCATTGAAAGAGCAATAAAACCTGGTAAATTTTGCTGACTTTGATAGAAATAAACATATCAAGTGTCATGTTCTTTATCTGAGTTATGCTCCTATTTTTAGATTTTAGATTTAACTTACTTCTTGTTTAATGTAAGTTATATTCTGATATAAATTTAACACACTGTAATTCCACTTAGTTGTTATTAGTGATAAAATATGTCTGCTGCTGTATAGTTAAATCGATACTCATAGCATCAGCTACCTCTGTGTCCACTGAATATGACGTCACTCTCTACATTCGATGAAAGGCTGGATGACGGAAATGAAACGCGATGACAAACCAGTCTGATTATCAAGATAAATATCAAGAACCTCACAGTGACTTTCCTGTAATGTCTCCTTCCTGAAATTATTATGAAAGCAGCTTCCAAGAAGTTGATTTGAAAGAGACAGTTCTCATTTCTAGCAGTAAAAAATAATCTGACGTCTGATCAGTCTCAGTGAGGCTGATGGCTGCAGCAGAGATGTGACTGACACAGAAACTCTGTGTTGACAGAAGTGGTCTTACCGTTGTGGTGGAGGAGCTGTAGGCGTCTGTGTTTTTATCTGCAGAGATAAACACAATGACAGTTAAAGAACAGGAGGAAGATGTGTGTGTATACGTATATGCGTGCATGTGTGTGTGTGTGTGTGTGTGTGCGTGTACCTGTGAAGCTCATGTATTTCTGGCTGTTGGCCGTTTCTTTTGAGTCGTAGAACTTTAAGACGTCGAGAACAGCCTGGGGATTCTTCTTCTGCTCCAGTTTAGTGATGTTGGACGTCTGCAGGAGCCGGGCCCACTGCTCCGGCATGCCCTATACACATACAACACACACACACACACACACACACATACATTTGACACATCTGACTTATTTTTATATTCCATGCATACCGTGTATTTTTTTTTACTTATTTATGAGCCGTGTCAAATTTAATATTCCCATCGCTTTATAGTGAAAAATACAACACAATACAAGATCAAGACCTGGTAGTAAGGACTCACAAACACACACACACACACACACACACACACACACACACACACACACACACACACACACACACACACACACACACACACACACACACACACACACACACACACACTCAGGCTTCCTACAGAGTCCTAACGAGACAGTCTTGTCATATTTGTACTTCAGTCACATAACTGGGTCACATCTCCTTGTTTTCCAGCTCTCTTTCTACTCATCTGTCTGGGTCAGTCCATCACACACACTCTCCTCCATTCAGGTCTCATCTTTCCTTTATGTTAAACCATCATTTCATCCATACGTCCAGTGTCTCTGCGCACTGCTCTGATGTGGTTTACTCACTGAATTATATTTAGGTTCTGTTGATTTGAGTGAAAATGACAAATGTTTATGTGCATATAGATGTGTGTACATGTCCCAGATTACAGAAAAGGAAGGAGTAGCTCTGAGTGCGCACACACACACACAAACACACAAACACACACGGTATAACTCCCAGCTAAAAGAGCTTGGTCAGGCGGATCCAGTGAGTCAGCTAAACAAGGCGTCTTTGTCTAATGTCATTATTTAAAAATGTTCATTTGCCAAGTGCGTGTGTGTGTGCATCAAACACACACACGGGCACACAAACATTTCTACACACATACTTGCATGCAACAATGAACCCGAGTCCTTTGGTAAGCAATTAAAAAGTTATGTAAACACACCAGAAACACAAATACACACCACAGACGCACACTGCGGTTGAGTTCTGTAAATTTAGTAAGTGTTACTACACACAGGGGAACAAACACACAACAGCACACACACTTACAGTAAACTCCCCGGTAACAGCATCAAAGCCGACATGGATGGTGTGTTCAAAATCAGACGGCAGAGAAATCTCTGGACGCTCCTTCTTCTTATAGGCTGAAAGAAAAAAGAAACATGATGTGGTGTTTACAGATCAGGTTAAACTTTCAGGATAATCTCATTTTCTGGTTTAAAGATGCAGGATTATATAATCCAGTGTTTAGTTTCCTTCAGAATAAATGTGTAAAAGTCTGCAGAAGAGGAGCAGAGATGCTTTTTGTATCAATTTAATAATTAAACGAACTGTAACAGAAAATCCTAAATGCAACATCTTTAAGAGGAAGTACAAAGAGATCCAGGTTTATTGAAATTCCTGGAAATGCTAAAAAGAAAAAGAGGAAATTCAGAGGCAGACAGAGAGGGAAAGCTTGAAGAATACACAAGAGAGAAAATTAAGAAACAGAGGGGACAAAGAGGAAGAAGAGAATGGAAACAAAAATACACAAAGAGCGAGGAAGGGGAAAGAAAGATGAAAAAGGAGACACCATATGTTGGAAACGATGCGAGGTGATCCTCTGGGAAATCATAACTCCACCGAGAATCATGCACAGCAGATCCCCCAGGGATGACTAACAATGATGCAGGACTACCAGCCTCCCACAAAGCATCATGGGTAATGTGTAATCCCAGTGTGTGGAAGCGTACGGTGAGTTCTGTCGACAGTAACAGGCGTGTTTCCTCAAGAAACATAAGAGAGCTTAGTTAGGTGGAAAAAGGTCCCAGAGCAGTTTAGCAGCAGCTGGTGAGGAGTGTATATTATAAACATACAGTACAGACATACATAAATACATACATACATAAATGCATTAACATACTGACTGTGCGTGACTACATGTAAAACTGATACAGTACTACTTCTTTTATCTGCACAGTCTGAAGGTCAGGTCAGAGTTTCACACAGTAGTTCTCATTGTCACAGGCTGAGTCTGCCGTTCCTGTACAGGATTCAAACTGTATTTCTGTAGTCCGGTGTTACTGTTTAGAACTTTATCTCATTCATATCAGCCTCACTGTTTTTGCTCTCTGGCCCTGTTGAGCTGTATCAGAGCTGTGTTAAGTTACAGTTAATGCAAACACTTCCTACTGCTGCTGCGTCACAGTACAAGTATTCAACCTATAAGAAGAATAGGATGCAGAACTTTCTGAAGACGTATGGCAGTCTACATGAGATAATGTATCTCCAGTTTGTTTAAAACACAAAATAATATCATTTAAGATTGTACAGAGTTTGCACTGCAAAACGAGATTTGCCAAATTTACAACAAATATTGATCCAAACTGTGACCGTGGAGGAGTAAACACCAGCCGCTGTATCATATATGTTTTTACATGCTAAGAATATCCATACAACTCCTTTCCATGATAGCAATATTTGGCACAGTACCGCCTGATCTCAACCAAAGCAGCAACAGCATGACAGCCTTCTGGATAGAAGACTTTAACTACTGTTTAAATAGAAAGAAGGATTTCAGAACATGAAGGTCTAATAAAGGCTGCAGGGTACCCCTACCTTTTTTACATCAAATTCAATGACTTTTCAAGGACTTTCAAGGCACAATTCCCTCAAGTACGATGCCCCATGGGAACCATGTCTAGCATAATTTTGAAACATGTCAGGGAGTAATGGAAGAGTGAGGAGCAGCCACAGTGAGCTGTCAGATGGAGAGCTGCAAACCTCAGACTGTAGTGTTTAACGTGGATCGGTCACATCCGGATGATTATTAATCTGATTAATAAAATCAGTCTTGGATCGATACCAATCCAGCAAAAAGAACAGGTGCATCATCAACAGGTGTTTCCCTGCCAGTGTCAGTACAGCTGCAGTGTATCAGTGAACAGAGTCACTGTTTGGACGAAGAAACAGAAATAATTTGTGGGTTATAAGGAGATTATGACTGAGTGCATCTGCTTTCAGTACTGACACAACAAGGCCAAATTCATCTGTCTCCATGAGCAGAGTAACACTGTAAACATGATGACATTGTTTTTTATAAAATATCCACTGCTGGGAACGCTGCACGCTTTATTCAATGATTTTTTCTACTCGATTGTTGTGAAGACTGCAGCCTGCACACTTTGTTTCTGTAGCTGTCTGTTCTTATGTTTCTCCAATTAATAACTATAATTCAGTTATGTGTGTTTGTTCTATTGTCCTGAATTCTTTAAGCCAGCAATCACCTCCATAACACTTGAAAAATAGCAGAAAATAACATGTTAAGATGCTTCAGTGAAATGATTCAGTTATTATCAGTATTATTATCAGGCAGCACTGAGAGTTAAACACTGATTGTTTACACACTGCTCCTGTGAGACGAGGTGCAGCTGTCACACTCTAACCTACAATGATAATATTTATTTTTACCTCATTTCATCTTGGAGAAATTTTGCTGAGCAGACTGATCCTCATCTTTATAATGCTGCTCATACCCAATGAGCAGAGATATCCTCTGTACGGTGGCCAGTTCAGGACATCTCAGGCTCAGATTTTCAAACTCTACTTCTACTCAGCTTTCATCAGGCTATGCTGTACTCACATTAACACATTAAATGTTCACATGTCCGTGCTAAAGGGACTTCTTCAAAGACAATTTTTGATACCAGGAGCCTGAAAAAAAGAGGACTGGCTCAAATGACTCACTGCAGCCTCAGCGTGTGATTTGGTAAGATCAAGTAACACCACCTGCACCACCAAATAAGCTAGTTAGCACGTAAACCTCTGAAACAGAATAGATCCTCTGAGGGTGGACCACAGTGTCAGACTTTAAAAAGCCGTTAGAGTAAGTATGGCTTAATACCAAAGCCAAACAATGTCAGAGCCACATTAAACCAACAGCTTAAAACCAGGTCAACACGTGTTAGTTTATGTGCTTCTTAGGTGTTCTCTGGTTCAGGTTGTGGTATTTAATATTCTCACACATGTAAAAACTAAATCTTGCACAAAGGGCAAAAATATGAGCATTCCACGAAGTGCAACTAAAAGACTTGATTTTCAAGGTTATTTTGTGGCTGGATAACTTTTTATCTCTCAGAGCAGGGTGACATACCAGAAATAATTTTGAAAGAAGAGATACAATAGTTAAAAATCCCCACAGCCGTCCTAAATTTTAATCTTTTACATGATGTACCAGGATATATAGGTCTTTTTGGAGTCAGTAAATGTGAAGTGACTTGTACTCGTCCCACAACACAAGTGTCTTCTCCTGTGTGTCATTAAGGGGTTAAAGTGCTTTGCTCAAGGGCAGCCCAACGTCATTCTTCAGTGATCTCAGTACTCACTCTTATCGCCTCCTCCTGTCAGGATGAATCGGATCGAGCGGTCTTTCTTCTTCTTGTCCTCCGGGTTTGGTGGGAGGGGCTTGGAGCCGTGGTTGAGGGGGACGGGGTCCTTGTTGCTGGAGCCAATCATAGTGCTGGTGTTCCTCATGGGTGGAGCTGGGGGCTTGTCCTCGACCTCCCCATTATCAGACATCTTTAGCTAGGCTGCAGCCGGCTGCTCCTGCACAAAAACACACCAAGATAGATAGATAGATAGATATTAAATATTGACTGACTGACCTTTCTTTGTTAATTCAGTCTGCTGCAGAAATATTAAGAAAACTTTTTTTTTAAGTTCAAGTGGCAAAAAGAAAGAAAGGACAAACGAACAAAGTTTCCATTTGCTCACTGAGTGGTCTATTTGATCTACAAATACTTTGCTGACTAAACCATGGTGGGTGTGTGTGTGTGTGCGTGTGTGTGCGTGTGTGTGCGTGTGTGTGCGTGTGTGTGCGTGTGTGTGCGTGCGTGTGTGCGTGTGTGTGTGTGTGTGTGTGTGTGTACTGACTCAGACCTAAATGCTGTGAGGAGGAAACGAGCAGCTTGTTTAAGTACGACCAGGACTGGAGTATGAACACACAGCTGAGAGGCATTTGGTCGAGAGGACAAAGAATAAATCAACACACAGACAAAGTCTGAGGATGTTGATGACTCATCAATGATCCATTCATTCATAAAGAATCAGGAATATGTGAACTGACAACACACACACACACACACACACACACACAGTCCTGGCAGTATCAGGTCCCTGCAGGTGTTTTCAGCAGCTACAGGTTCATTAGAGAAACACTGAACTCAGCAGAGGAAGCTGCTCTGTACTCAGTGTGCTGCTACATTATTATTCTCATCAACAGAGTCCACACTGAAGGACTAAATGTATGTTTGCATCACCACATCACCACCCATCTGAACGTCCCCCTGACTGTCCACACCAGACCTGAATCTGGTCTAACTACAACACTCTACACTCCTGTAGCCAGATGTGCTTTGCATGCTGGGATGCTGATGAGTGAAGTCAACAACACCAACACCAAAAAGATCACCCAAAGAACACTGTGCATCTTTTCACAGACAGGAGACAAAACTTCAGAGATGTGTGAACAGTTTACAGCATCAATTGTAAAACGTCCCACTGAGCTGAGTTTTGATCAGCAGCTGCTCTGTTTGCAGGGGTGTGATGGCAGCATGCATGTGATGCTTTATCACCCGGCAGGACGGTAAGAACCTCAAAACACAAACAGAAACAAATCAATTCCTCCATCAGTCGACTGAAAGGATTTCACAGAAGAGGATTCTGAATATTTTCAAGACGTAATGAGCAAAGAAAACATCAACAGTTTACTAACAGATTTATCTTCAGGGTGAGCATTGTACAATAAAATGTTCCAAAATAAGATAAGACCTAAAATAGTGCAGAGTACAAAAGCAGGGAAAAAGTCTCCAACAATCCCTGGATGAGATTCTCCATGAAATCAGGGCACTAAAAATGTGACAAATGGAGGAAAAACTGGGAATATGAATCTAAAACAGTTTCTTTATTATATATTTAGAGAACTTTGTTGTATTTCCTTCTGTACTAAAGCCAACAGAATAAACTTCAGGTTATGAATGCGTGAATCTCTCCCTCATGAATCAAAGCCCTGGATCATCAGGACCTCTGTTATTTCACCTCACACATGATGACCCGTCTGTTCTGTCTGTGTCAAAATAAAGTTTTAAAGGCTTAAATACAATAACACCGATAGAAAAGCACAAAGCCGCCGGCAGATCTTACCTTAGCAGAGGCAGACAAACATGCTGACAGAGGAGAAACAACAGAAGAAGAAAATCAGCCTGTATGAGGAGAAAATGTTGAACACACTGAGAGTGAGAGCCTCCGTCCGCCTTTTGACCAATCCTGCCTCCCATAGACGGTGATGTCACAATATGATGTCACAAGGTGAGTCACATGAGGAAGTGGGAAATGGGCAGACACTCAGACACACACACACACACACTCAGACACACACACACACACACACGCACACACACACACAAACTTACAGCTGTGGAGTATGTTTACAGCCACACACACAAACAATCACTGTTTACAGAGAAGTGATGCCCCCTTTGTTGTCTGTTGATCTAAAACACACACACGTCACACACAAACATGTGTATTTAGCTACACACACACACGCACACACAATCACAGCTTTAAACCACCTTTAGACCTCAAAATAGCCTCTTTAAAAATAACCTGACAGTAACATTATAAATCTTTGTCAGTCTTTAACACACACACACACACACACACACACACACACACACACACACACAAACACAGACAGTCTGTGTGGATGTGACAACAGAGGTCTCATATTTCAGACACTGCTGTCAGTTTCAGCAGAGCCCTGTTATCAAACAAACCCGCACACTGTCTGCTACATCACACACACACACACACACACACACACACACACACACACACACACACACACACACACACACACACACACACTGACCTTCTAAAAATGATCACTGGAGGATGACTAAAGTGAGTTTCAGAACAGTCACAGGGTTTTCCCAAACACACACACACACACACACACACACACACACACACACACACACACTGCACTTAAATCACTCATCTCTCTCTGACAATGTGTCACTGAGCAAGGCACTAAACCCACCTGCCTCTGTTCTCTTCCTGACCTCTGACCCCCCATGACACACGTGTATCAAAGGTGTGGCAAGTATTAAACATGTTGTGAAGGTTAGACACCAATAAATCTGATTATCAGACAATATGAGCTCATTTTAGATTTATCATATCAGTGTGTGAGTCAAAGATACTGTACGTCTGAAGCCTCCATTACAGAGTTACTTCACCACATAGCTTCAAGGGTTCATGTTTACACTGCTCAGCACATCTTTCTTTATCAATTCTAATAACTTCGTTAGGACCGGTTGTTAAAATTGAGCGCCCTCCAGTGGTGTAGTTATGGACTGCAACCACCTTGTTTCACTACAGAGGTTGCAAAAAAAAAAAACACAAAACATCCAATCTAGAGTCAGTTTTTAGTTCGTCCATTCAAATTTGATTTCATATAGTTCAAATTCACAAACCATAATTTGCCTAGGTCATGTATAGAGTGCAGAGTCAAATAGTGGAAAATATGTGCTGCTTTTTTCTGTTTGATGTCACTGTAGACTGAATTTTTGTAGGTTTTCATCTGTTTGTCAACAGAAGAACACACTTGAAGACATCACATTGGACTAGACTAGATATACAATTAAAAGAAACACAGCATGAGCAAACACTGCATCAGGTAACGTGTCGAGCAGCAAATAAACTCCAGATTTTTCTTCATTGATTCGTCTCTTTATCTGAGAATAATCTGAGAAACATCAGAACAGAACATTTAAAACAAGAACTTCAACAAAAAGCTGCAAACTTATATCAAGAAGCTGCAACCATGACAACAGAAACAGCCACCAACAGACCAACTACATCAAACACAACAAAAACAGTCTGTGTTTACTGTGTGTGTGCAGACACACACACACACAGTACAACAGTATATACAGTGTAGTGTCTATGACAGAGTGCACACAGTGTGAGACTGACTGATGAGAAAATATCATAGTGTCAGAGACCTTATATGATATCTAGAATTACAACACACACACACAAATACACACACAGAGGATGATTACAGTGTGTGTCTGAGCTGTCATGGCCGACCCAACTCGCTCTTCATCTCCTCCTCCACCTCTTTGCTCCTTTCTTCCCTCCTCCCATCACACTCTGCTTCCTGCTGTTACCTTGCAGGATTATCCGTCTTTTCTCGTCCACCTCAAACTTTTTTTCAGTCTGTGCTTTTCACCTACTGAACCTTCACTTTTTGGCTTCATCCATCTCTCCTTCACTCCCCCTTTCTTCAGTACACTCAGAATGCTTGGCCAGAACCAGCAACACAGAATAACAAACTGTGAACATCTGACACATCAGGACCAGATAAAATGTTGAATGTGAGTCTATCATACACTCTGTTTTCAGCTCTGAGGGAAATGTCTGGCTCTTTAGCTGCTTCACTGTGTTCACCAGCCAGTCTCTAACTGTGTCCAATTAGATTACTTACATTGACCTAAATTTGACACACCTAAATACTGAAGACACTGGTCCAAAAAGTTAATGAGCTTAATCAATGGGATGTGACTCCTGACCAGAACTCAACAAGATCAGCTGATGTTTTATTAAAGATTTATCACTCTGGTGGAAATACACCATTTAAATGTGTCCAGGGTGATCGGATCAAGAGTGGACAGCTCTAAGTACAGCTGTGAATACCCAAGACACACTGAGGATGTGACCATGTTCTCTCAGCAGTGTTTCCTGGTCACACTGTGAGTGTGAGTGAGTCTGATTTCCATTTACTGTAATTTAAATCTTGTGTCAAGATAAGCAGCAGATGTTTGTGAACACACTGTTAATTTCAACTGATTTTATCACTTCACTGACCACGATATCTCCAGACTCCTTTAAAGAAATCTCACAAGATCTCACAATTTTGAGAGATGTGATTGAGGAGAAACTTCACAAATTAATTAACAGGCCCTGATTCCCACACAAATGATCTTTGCTTGAGTGAAGACACAAACCAACGACAGCCAGGTTTAGTTTTGGCCCGTCATCAAGTTACTCAAGTTAATTAATGACAGCTGATACGTCCGTCCACCTGTCATGTTGTTGCTGTACTGTAAGCCGTGATAAAGGAATGCAGGGCTGCACAGCAGATACAGATCTGGAGACGTCCCTACCACTGGAGAAAATAAAATCTGTGACGTGAAGCCAATGTGGAAGTGTGCATTCTTCCTAATGGCCAGCAGGGGGCAGCTCCATTGGATACAATAAAAAAAGTCAGATTGTACTGAGCCTTGAAAAAGTGAGCCGACTTCTCACCTGATTTATTCGCTCAGTAAACAGTTTCTTCATGAATTTAGGGTCTCAAGTCTTCTTCGACACAGCATGATGTTCATTTAGTAAATTATGGTTCCATTTAGAGGAAAACAGACCATAAAATAAAGCAGGGTGTGCTTTAAGGCGCGGCTACTTCATTCAAAATTCATTGAAAATAGAGTCAAAAGTGACTGGCAGTACGTCGCCCATCAGCTCCGTGCTCTCATCAAAATATGGTCACTTCTTCTGGCTCCATAAAAAAAAGATAGCTTCTCTACTGAAAACATTGTGGCTGATGAAAGCCAAAAAAGGCTGAAATGTGATAAAACACAGAAGAGCTGAGGGAGGCTGCAGAGTCAGGTGATAATTCACTTTCACATCAGAGTCATTTGATCCATATTTACTATAAAAATATTGATTAGTGCAGCTTTAAAATGGAGAATCGCTCAGTTCATATTTTATTCTCTCATGTCTTCATCACAACAAAACCTGATATCAAGTCTCTGGAAAAACACATTACTGCAGCTGGGATCACGACTCTGTCTGAGGAGAGGAGAAACACCGAGGCCAGCAGTGTGTTCACAGACAAGTGTGTGTGTGTGTGTGTGTGTGTGTGTGTGTGTGTGTGTGTGTGTGTGTGTGTGTGTGTGTGTGTGTGTGTGTGTGTGCATGCTCTCCTAACGAGCCCATTAGTCACACGGTCATTTCAAAAGTCACAAAAAGCCGTCAGTCAGTCAATACTCACTACACACAGACACACACAGACACACAGACACACACACAGACACTTATCTGATCATTAATCAGAGGAAATCGTCCATCTCTTTGTATTTCACTTGTAGAAGGCAACAAAACTGAATCAAACAGGTACTGATATTCAAATAAAACACACACACACACACTATGTATGTTCACGTCCATGTACATAGACTCACATTATGCATGCACACACACACACACCTCAGGAGAGCTTTGCAATGAACTGTCAGCACTTCCTGGAAACGCCATGTCAGCCTCTGCAGCTACATTTACTGGAAGAAGACTCCGCACACGCACACACACGCGCGCACACACACACGCACACACAGCTATCCATGCATACATTAACCCTCTCTGACGCACACATATACACACATTAGTGCATGTCTTTACATTTTAAACAGCGTGGTCTTCAACTTCACCTCCAGCATCTCTTTATTCCTGCTGTCAAGGCAAAAATTTACTAGTACGAACATCTGAACTGCAAAACATGTGTGTACTTTCACACAATACACCATCGCCTGCAACTGCTCGACAGTCTGATTCGTTAAGTTTCTGTGATGTGTCCTGAAGGATACGTGTTTCCTATTTTTAGCAGCGTCTAGCGGCTCCATAGCTTGCTGTTGCACGACACAAAAGCAGCTCCATCCACCAGCCTCCAGCCTCCAGCCAAACTTTGGCATGGAGGTGGAGTGTGTGTAAAGGTGGTGTAGCAATGGGAATGGCCCATTGCAAAAGGATTGCATGAGATTTTGTGGAAACGTTGTGCATTAATTCTTAACAGAGTCACACAACAGATGACATGAGACTGTGTCTGTGAATGCATGCGTGCACACATGGTTGCATCTTTTGCAAATCCATGCTTGTTTTATCTTTCTTTACACATATTTATATATTTATTTCTCCTCTGTTCAGTTTCAGCACCACGAGACAGTTAATTTAATGTGAGACAGGCTGCCGTTGTAGTAAAAAACATTAGATATAAACGTAGA